>JABXWE010025118.1:0-22243 GCA_014611495.1 Limonius californicus
TACTCTTAAACTTCCTCAATAGAAAAAATAGTATAAAGAACACGTTTCATAAGACCACTTGTCGCACTCGTCCGTTGAAAAACTCGACGCTTCGCGTCTCTTTTTTCAAACTTGGACTCGTGCGTTAAGAAAAGGCCTTATGAAACTAGTTCTTTAATATACTATTTTGGCAACTTTAATTACTTATTCTTTAAAGATGTCCATAATTCATCAGTACTTTTTGTTGACTTCCATTAATGATTTCATCTAACTTCTTGTCTATTCTGTTCGCAGACTGCGCAGAGATGGTTTCAGATGATGGTCTTCCAGTTTTTTCATGTTCTTTGTTCCCATTTCCCCTTGTATTTTTGATATTAATAAGTACTAATCATTATATATTTCTGCTTTTCTCGAGACTATTGTATGGTTTATCGTTTTTCTGGTGTCTGCTTCCACCATCTCTATCTCTATTTCTCTCGTGTGTTTGACTGTTCTCTTGCATACATTTGTATTTATTCAGGAGTAAGGTTCAATAGAATCACGTTTGAAGACTGTAACAAAATTTTAATTACCTCAATTCAAAAAATATCCATTAAAATTAAAGCATGAATCCCACTGTCGCACTAATCTATAGGTTCCCTGCTGATAAAATTCTTGCGGCTGTTGACGAAACCATTCGCTTAACAGCAGGTTGCACTTTAGCGTCCTAAGTGTATCGCTGTCCCGTTAGCGATTGATTTCAATAGCACTTCCCAGTACATACACGTAAATATGTCTTGAATCACTCGGGCTACATAGGGGCATTGTCATACAAAAGAATGACAACGTTTGTCGGAACGTTTATTCTTGATGATGACCCGTAAACGTTGTAAGGGGTCCGCGTACCGTTCAACATTGATGGTGACACCAGGTTCTTTAAAATCGAAAACACTTTAATAATCAAAAAATACGGTTAACATTACTTTTCCCGCTGAAATTTGAGATCGGAATTTTTTGGCTTTGGATAATCTGTAACTTCACTGCATGCTCTGACACTTCGATTCCGGTTCATAGTGATTCACCAAGATTCATCACCGGCAACAATCTGATGTAAAAAGATATTGCCTTCTTCTTGGTAGCGCATCAAATGCTGTAGTGCCGAACGAAAATTCTTTTGGTCATCGGTACGAAGCGGGGAATCCATGGAGCAGCCACTTTGTGATAATCAAGAGTATGAATAATGGAATGAACACTTTCTATACTGACGCTCATCATTTCAGAAAGTTCTCCGACTTTAATGCGTCTATTTGCGCGTAAACCAGTTTCCAGACGTATCAGGTTTTCATCTGAAGAAGACGAGCCAAATCTTTAGTCGCTCTCTTCTTCGCCACAAATTCCTGCACAACTCAACCATTGTCGTGTGAGAATAACTACAGTCACAATATTGCATAACAACGCATCTTATCTTTGGACGGATTGTCTATGGTAAACACCATTTCCGAGCCCCATAAAAATGCATACAACAAAAGCAACCGCAAATAAATGTAACAGACACCTCACGAAGACGTCAATAAACACTTTCAACCATCGCATGCAATTGTCATCATGATCAAGTCGCGCCTACGCGATTCAAACCTGTTTCTATTGAACAATCCTCGTATGTTCATAGAACGTAAGAACTTGTCTAATTTGTTTAATATCAGAACTTTGTAACTAATTTTAGTTGCTTAATATAACTATTAGGTTTAAAGTTATCACACCATAGCTAGCTACAATTTTTCGAACAAAAAGACATAATCAATTTGCTTTATTTTGGGTAAAAAGTAAATATGAATTTTCTACGAAACGTTTGAATTCTCATACAGGTTTAGGATAACAACGTGAACGTTTTCTTGCCTTTATGGATAATGGCCGTCATACCTGCATTGAACTAGTAATTTGTAAATGAATGCCTTAGCGAAGATGATTCTTTTATTTGTGATGGGAATGTGAAAGGCACTTTTTGTTGCTACAGGCATCATGTGCGTAAACCTCAAAGCACTGGAAAATTATAGTAGCTCATACTTTTTTAAATCCAACAACTTTCCCCTTGTGGTACGCCTTTTCACATCTTGATGAAAAAGAGCAATTAATGGTTAATCGATTTATTATAAAAACAAAACGTGTTCATCGCGCCCTTGGCATTTGCTCTATAAATTGCACAAACGTAGAGCGTGAGCGAGTTTCCCAATACTTAGGGGTGTGGGATGAATATCAATAATTTGATAATGAATAATCTTTAAATAATAAAGTTACGGTTATTGTAAAGAATTGATCGTTAAATATCGCAGCCTTGTCAATGTATGATGTATGAAACAGCATCATTCTACACTTCATCATCTTAGATTATAATTCTATTAACTTTGTCTTCACTTAACAAGTCGTGGCCACTTTAAATTAACAAATATTGCATTTCTGTGCATTCAGTAGTAATATTGAATTTGATTTCATCATCAACTGAAATTGTATTATCGCAAACGAATTTTTATTTTTTCACACATTGTTTTGCAGTAATTGATAAATGTTCTACACGATTGCTACTCTTATTTAAATTTTTACGGAATTTACTTACAAATAAATAATTAAAACTAGCTGCGTATTTGCGTAGGTCTCTGTCGGTGTGAAAACCACTTAGCTTGATATTTATCAGCAAGAGAAAACAAGCGCATTTTTAAATGTATGTACAATACAATAATTATACAAAATTCTGGGAAGTTCATGAAGGTGTATGTTTAAAAAACATGCAAAAATGTATTTAGCTATAATTAGAAAGGTGTGTGTTACTTTGTAGATCTAGTTATTTGAAATTGATGAGTGTGTACTGAGCTTCCTAAAACATTTTAAACAACAAACTATGGTAAAAAAAGTAGAACCTCAAAAACAAAAAAAATTAGAGCAACTTTTCAGATAGACTTTCACATAAATCATGTTCCAAAATCTCATTAAATTATAATGCCCACACAAGTTTAAGACAAAATTCTTGTATTGTAATATTTGTTACATTTTAAGCTATTGTTTAATTAGCCAATTTTTGCTTAAATTAGTGCGGTTGATAACTTGTAACGCCTAGTCGAATAGACAGCGACAAAGTCTGTTATACTAAATAGAAGCAATACAACCGAAACTACCATTTACGATGCAAGGTCCAGGTATCAAGGACAAGGATCGACCAGCTACAGTCGAAGAATGGGGGGGTTTGATAAGCCTAGGCGCCACCTGTTTAAAATATCCTTCGTCCTTGAAAATAACACGAGGTAGACAGGAACCTTCCTGGAGTTCTGACCTACCTTGCTTCGGTAATTGCTCAATTTGTCACCAAAGTAAATTATTTTTACCCAAGACACAATAAAACACAACAATAAATTACAAAATTTCAGTTTATATAACGAATCACGGAAATAAACCTTTTTGACACATCGCCACATGAAATTAAAGTAGGTATTCAATAAAGATATATAAAGATGTAAGAGGAATTAACCAATCATGGCTAACAGTACCTTCCGTTAAACAAATTAATAAACCAAAATTCTTGAATATATAGGGAACGCAATAATGCGAAATTATTACGAGACTATGAAGCATTTATTCCGCTTCCAACCATAATGATATTCGCGACCAACCCCGCTAAGTATTTTTAAGTTTCTCGAGGCCTCGCGAACCAAATACCCAGATGTAAAAATACCAATATAATGGTATTAGTATCGGCGCACTCTTAATCAAGATTTAAAACTTCCGCACTATTCCCCCTTACTATTTGAATTTTAATCAATAAAAGAAAATTAATTATACTGCTGACCATTTAACAATTATTAACAGAATTTCGATAAAATATCACAATATTAACAAAATGCAAAATCAATTGAATTTAAACTCCCACTAATTAAAGTGTACTTAGACTTGTTATTAATTTATGTATATAATTAGAAGATTTACTACGATTCCTTACTATTAAACTATAATTTTCCGGAACCCCTCGTATCCTCGAAATTATATGTAAAAATTGAATATGAAAGGAACTGACATACCTTGCAATCTAGTTATCTCGATCCACACCTGTTGTATGCGTTCGCTGCACGGCAGATAAGTCCACTTGTCTCGAACCCACAGGATCTCTTTTGATTTTTCACAAATGACTGGTAATTTCTGTCAATTCTAACTCCAGCCTATTCGCCTAAATAATTTCAATAGTCTTAGAACCACGCCAGGCCATAGTTTCCTATATAATAATCAGTCATTTGAAATAGATCCGCAGTAGTAGTTCTTTTCTGAATTTCTTTGTAGAAAAGTAAGTCCTCGCTTACAGATGCATTATCGCAGTAACGAACGTAGGCTATCAAATATGCATCTTTGATCATATCCTTTGCCCCGTCTAGCAGAATAGCAAACAATGTGTTTGTAAGTTTCGAACGAAGCTGCTTCTGCAGCTCTTCTGACAAATCATCAATGCGCCTACTAATAGTATTATTTGATACTGGTATTTTAGCATAACTATCTCTAAGAATTATATCCACCATATCAACGGCAGCAGAAAAATAAGAATTTCCGCAGAAGTGTGAGGTTTGTTGCACTTGGCTACACGATTTTTTATAATATGCAAACACAGCTTCTAACTTGCACAAAAAAGGGAGTTTTCCTGCCGTTTCCTTGGATGGTACCCCGAGAAGAGACTTCGAATGTCTCATGCTTGCATGTTCATTCCAGTAGTTTTGGTGTCTCTAGTTTGCTCTCTGGTAGTGCAATAAGCAATCCTGTATGTTCGCTCTGGACCTATCAACTGTTCTTCGCGGCCAGCTCTAGCTAACTTATCCACTTTTTTGCTACCTTGTATGACCTGATGTCTTGGTGCCCACATTAGACACAGTCTGTTGTGTTCCTCCAGTTCCACGAGTTCCACGAGTTTTCTGTGGCAATCCAAGACAAATTTGGAATTTAATCGATATGATAACAACACTTTCAGTGCTGTCTGACTGTCACCTTAATGCAGATTCTCCTATTCCTGTAGGATGTCTGCAGCATGATTTGGGCACAGGTAAGAATTGCTGTAATTGGGCTACTGTATCTGTACCACTGTCTAATGTAGATCCGTCTGTATACCGAACGTCCCATTTGCATGTGTTATCTTCATTACAGCCCCGTTCAACTATGATTACTTCAAATGATTTTTGGAACTCAAATGAGATTCTTATTTTATCTGAGTCCATCCGTAAGATGAAATTATTGTGTATATGTCTGAAGATTTCGCTGTGATACCCAGTATTACCTGAGTATCTCCCGTATCCATGTATTTTCAGTCGATGTCCCCCCACCCTTGCATCTGTCTCCACTTGTATGTGTAGGGGAGGGACATTAACGAGTACTTCTAACGCGGGTGTCCGTGTTGTAAACAGCCCCGGTTATGCCTGCACAGGCCAACCTTTGTGTGTTGCTTAATATGTTTTGGTTCTCAACGTTTTTCGCCTTATGCCATCTTACAAGGAATGCATAAATGATAGTGGGTACAATTACTGCCATGTACAGCCATTGTTACGTATTTCAGATGATATTTGAAGGTCAGTATGGTGTCTGTAGTGACTCCCAAGTACTTGACTATGAACCTCTTTTCTTGACACCATATTTCCACGTGTCCAGGGCCACTTGCATTCTATCAAATAGGGTGGTGTCCTCAAACTTCCTTTAGATGAAAATAGTTATGTCGTCTGAATATCCTTATGCGTATATCCCTTTCTCCTCTAACACTCGCAGAAGCCCATCGACCACGAGGCACCACAGCAACCTCTGGTGACGGTCAATCTGACCGTTGCACCGTTGAGAGAACTGCTGCTCTGTCTGCTATTCAGCACGGTTGCTATCCATAGCACAGTACCTGTGCTCTAAGAATGAATGTTAATAAAAAATTTGTATAGGGTACCGGATTTATGTCGCAATTTGACGAGGCTGGGACACTTGCAATTAGAGTTTATAATCAGATAAATTTAACTTCTATGTGTAAACACCCCGTTACGGCCCAAACGCAAATTTTCGTCGACCTGCAACAAACCAATGAAAAGGGCTGTAAGGGCAGCTAAACGAAAATCCTGTTGAATGGGCCGAGGCCAATTCCGGGAATTCAAACCTGCTTTATTGTTCTTCTTCTTTAAATAAATATTTCTTACAAAAGACACACAAAAATAAAAATAACAAGTTACACATCATTAAACAATAAGTATATAAGATATTAAATACAAAAGTTTGTTTATACAGTTATACCAGAATGTTTAAAGGAAGGCCAGAGTCGGTCTAGCAATAAATTATGTACAAAGATAGAGCTTCGAAACGTCCAAGCTTGTTGCTATAGCCGCTACTGACCACGAGATTTACGGTAAGATAAAAAAATTGCTGCGTAGTCAATACCATCTGAGTCCACAAAACAAGTACAGTTAAATATAAAATTACCAAACAAATAGCAGCAGAAGGTGGCTATTTCCTGAAAAAACGGTAAATTTTATTTGCGAAAGATCAAAGCATTTTGTGATAATCACTGCTGATAATTTTCATTAATAGCTGTATATATAGATAGTTTTCATCTTAATTCGGCGCTAGTTGAGGAAAGTGTAAGAAGATTGATTTTCACATATTGGACGCCCTTGGGTGGAGGAAAGAGAGAAGCTAGCTAAGATGGCGTCACTGGAGGCCATAACAAGGAACTGGATTGCAATAGATAGCACCATATTACGCCATGAGAATTTCTGCATGGAATAACGACAAACTAATAGTTTTAACTCACACGTCAACGATGAATAAAGGCACAGATCTTTGATTAAAACGGCGAATCTTCACGAGAACGTTAAAGAGATAACGGGCCTAATTATTTTGTCCGTTTAAGACGATACAATAAATCACACGGTATTCTCAACTAAATTATTGATGTCTGTATGCAGTTAGTTTGTCTTTATCGTCGTCTTTAGTAACGGGAAGACGGTAAACTTTAAATTTGTAGGAACAATTTGAACCAAACCCTATTATCACTAATCATCAAAAATGTCTGTACTCCTTGGATTTGTAGGTTCGACTTCTTCTGTTCCCTTCAAATAAACATGCCAGCTGGTACCCATACTCGCAAGTCTTGCATGATCGGTAGATACCTTAAGTATAATGCAGATCATTCTATTAAATGTGAAAAAATCGGAAGCTTACATTGCCATTTCATCCAAGAAACCAGGGAACCGTCAAACACAAATTTAAAAAACCGAAGAAAAACTACAGAAAATAATCATCCATAAAGATAACACTGCCCTAAGGAAATCTACACAAGAACAGAATCAGGAATTGGAACTACAACAACTGAAATATATTGAATAAAGAAGAAACACAAAGAAAGAGGATTCCTATAATTGGAACATTTTATCGAAATGTCACACTTCAATTTTTATTGTGCTTCTATTGAAAAATGCCAGTTGATAGATTAATTTTTATGACTCAAGGTCCATGTTCAATTACGATTTATTAAATTGATAGATGTAGTGTCATAATCAAAATAATTCAGTGTAAGATTACACTTTTGGGCGCGCATAATTTGCGTCACATATTTCAGCAACTTGACTTAAAATAGGGAAAGCAATCAGTTAAATCGTAGAATTATGTTTTATATACTCGTAGATTTTTAATAAGATCGAACTTCCAGTAGTTTGTGGAGTTACAACTGCTGGATGATATCATTTTGTTTTAGAATCACTCTGCACATAAAAATAATACTAAGTAATCTAAAATGTCAGAAAATATTGGGTAATACATATATCAAAAAAGATGTAAATCAATTTAGTTGGACAATTAAACATTATTTTTTTCTTCGATTATCAAACAACTTATAGCTAAAATTTCATTATCAAAACGAGACTTCGCTATCGGACGAAATAATTTCATTTTAACTACGAGCTGGGAATTACTACCATAATCATATAACTCTGAATTAGAAGTGTAATTAATTTTGCAAGTCTTTCAGCCTTAAATGAAGTATCACCAATATAAGAAATGCTAAAAATGGTAATACCTTATTTTTGTTCTGCTTGGTTGGTTGTCTGTACTATAATAATATATTTTCAGTTTTTAGTAATATAGAATAGGAGTCAACTATCAACGTATCTCAAAACCACAGATACCAACGACCTTGTCTGTATATAAACTCATAAGCTACTAAAGGCACACGACTTACATCTCGATACAGTTATATTTTTTTGTGCAAAATACCAATACATTAAAACATACCTAATAAAAAAACCTTATCTAACAATTTGACTGCCAAACACAAAAATTTTTGCATATTATACTAGGAGGTTTGTACCTTTTATGAGATACATCCCATTATCTCGTTCCCAATCCTCTGCTCCTTAGATGCTGGCATATAACCTAAAAGGTAAACGTAGACCCCGTCGCAAATCATGTTGACATCAATAATCAGCTAGTTATAAATAGCATGAGAGATATTGAGTTCGTTCACTCTGTCAATAAGATTGCATCTAAACCAACACCTTAGAAGGTAGGATACCCGACAGAACTATAGGAGATGGCCACACAGTTCCGTAGACGGGTATAAAGTATCATCTACAGGTACATAGATCAAAGGACAACTTTTATGTACACAGCACAGCTGTTGAGCGCACAGCTCAATTATTAATAAGGTACACACAGCATCGTTGCCCTATACACAACCCTCATTATTTAATTAGCTACACACAGTACTATTACGAGAAAGACAATTCTTATAATAAAAATAGAAAGACAACTCTCGTAATAATATAGAGGGACATACCCTATTATTTAACTAGGTACACACAATACCATCACAGAACACACATCCTTCGGAATTAACACACAACTGATGCAATAATTTAGGAACACACAATCCATGGTTAATTAGTTACGCACAGTACCATTACTAAAAACACAGCTTTAATAACAAAATAGGAACATACAACTCTCACAATAATTCAGGGCACATCTCAATATATAATTAGATACACACAATACCATCACAGCACACACAGCTCAAATAATGAAGTGGAAACGCGCAACTTAAATAATAAATTAAGCCAAATATACAGCTCAATATTTAATTGGGAAAGCGCAAGAATTTATTCAAAGCAACAGTCTACTCGCAACGGTATTCGATATATCCAATATTTTCTACTGCGCTTCTTTCTTCTTACACTTCCGAATCACAATCAACCGTTTAGGGAAAGCAGTCGTACGTGTTACACAATGCGACATCATTCTAATTATTATGAAAACATCCAGCTCTATACTTATATTATGGAATGTTTAACGTTACCGTATACAAATTTTGAAAAAAATTTTGGCTATCATTTAATTTTGCAAAATTTTATTAATTACGATCAAGAAATTTGTGTTGTCGACAAACATGCGGAGGCTAACAAAATGGCAGTTAATTAAAGTGGAAGAAAGTAAGCATAATATGACGAGTGATTCAAGGCCGTTTCACGGTCCTTGTGGGGCCTGGGCACTTCTATTTCTATGTATCGGTTGCACGCACAAAAAAAACAATTTATGAAGTTAGTGTGAAAATCTCTGCTGACACGCAATCCTGGGTCCACGATATTAATAAAATTTATAATTCAAATCACAAAGTTTTTTTAGGTTGGGATTTTTTTGTTTTTTTTTTGTTCATGTATTTTTTAAGAGAAACATTGTAGGTTTTAAAAAGTTTGTAGGTCCTAAGGTTTGTAGACCGTAGGTACTGTGCCTAGTCAGCCTAACGGATAAAACCGCCTTGTGATGACAAAATGATGTTAAACAAGGCAGCCGTTAACTTTCGAATATTAAAAAAGAATTTAGCAATAAAAGTCAGTGATTTAGTCAGACTCATAACATTAAGATTTTAAATTTATAGTCCCTACCAATGGGTTATATAAGAAATATGTCTACACTGGTGTGAAAAAGTTCTGCATCACCCAAGTAAATAATAATTTCTTGAAGTTTAGCTACATTTTCGGCATAGTTTCCAAAAATTACTTTCAAATATTTGATTTTAATGAGTATGTCAACAACTTATCTATCTCTAAATTAATTATTTAGAAGGTATTATCGATTATTTAGTGGCATTTTGCATTTTCTTAACAGTGGCAAAATGCCCTCCGAAAAGAAACCGTCCAAATTATCGGATGAAACGGTCATAAACAAGCTACCGCCAGTCGTCAAATAGCTATGAAAGAGCAGTGCAACCAATCCACAGTTATTAGAGGGATCAAAAACTGCTCTGAGACGGGAAACATTGAAGACAAACTCCGCAGTGGCAGTCCAAACAAAACATATCAGTGAAAGACGACAGGTCGGGCCTCGCAGGCAGAAGTCTTAATTGTACAGATTTAACCAAAATATGGTTCGAGGCTACTGATGTAGGTGTATGCACTTCTGCTGAAAGACAGAGACTTCTTAAATCTGGACTTAGAGATTGCCCGGAAGAGACCCCTCCTATCAGAAAAGCAAAGGCTCCACCGAGAAGGGCAGAGGATCATCGCCATTGGGCCCCAGAGCAATGGCAGAAGGTATTATTTAGTGATGAATCTACCTTTAACATTAACAATCATCAATATTACAATTTACTTTCGGCTTAGACCGCGTCGTCATTTGGGAACTACACCCAGCATTATCAGGAAAGACCGACCTGTAGCTTGTCTGCCTTTACAAGCATTTGCTCTAGAAGTTTGAGCAATATTTGTTCGTAGTCCCTGCCTGCCTAAACAGGGCCGTGTGCTTATATTGATCAAACCTTGGGGAAGACAAGGATTTGATCTTGATGTATTTTGTTTGCCAGGACAATAATACTTAATCGGCTTATACCTGTTAGCTGTTTGTGAACCCATACAAACTAACGTTTCGCAAGACATTGCAGCTTGCATCTTCAGAGTGAATAGAACACTGACGCCCCAAGGTTTGATAAATATAAGCACACGGCAGGCAGGCAGGCAAGCAGGGCCTACGAACAAATATAGCTCAAACTTCTAGAGCAAATGTTTGTAAAGGCAGACAAGCTACAGGTCGGTCCTTGCCTGATAATGTTGGGTGTAGTTCCCAAATGAAGACGCGTTCTAAGCCGAAAATAAATTGTAATATTGACAGTTCGAGAAACCGCAAAAGCTTCAAAGAATATAATAACAATAATGCTGGAACACATATATTAGATGAATTTTCACGACAGTGTGTTCTGCCAACAATTAATCATCCACCCTCTGTCATGATATGGGGCTGCACGTCTGCTAAAGGTATTGGTAGACTGCATGGTTTATCTGGCATGATGAATGCAACCAAATAAATTGATGTCGTACAGGATAAGAAGCTGCCTAGTGGAAAAGAGTTATTTGCTGATCAAACCTTCATCTCTCAAGATGATAATGCTCCTTGACACAGAGAAAAGGTTGTTCAATCTTAGATGTCGGCCAATAAAGTTAAAAGAATAGATTGGCCAGCACGATCCCCGGACTTAATTCCTATAGAAAACTTATGGCACAGAATTTCTAACATTATTTCAAGAACAAGATTCTGGATGAGAAGTTTTACAGCGGCTTGGCTTGTTTAACTTATAAACTATTAGCAAACTACTAGACTTCATATTTTTTAAAGTTAGTTTAGCTGTAGCTATATAAGTACGTACGTCAAGAGTATCGCTAGAAAACTTGCTGTGGGATAGAGCTGATATTTTAGTAGTGAATGCTGCAGCAAAAAACTGATTTCCTGATAATATACAAATCTGATATTTCATGGAAAATGATTAAACCTCTAAAAACCCAGAGAAATCATTTTTCGAAGCTGCTGGTTAGTGGATTTGTGTATAACCACCCAAACCGCAAGTCCAAATAGGACGAAACTTAACATTTAAAGGTTTCAATAACAAATTCTTTGAGACAATACATTTTAAACAATGCCGATGATTCTTGAAAGTATACAAAAGTCAAGGCGAAGAACCTCCTACGATCAAAACATGGATAAATCAAAGACTTTCATTATTTGTCTTTTTAGTGACGATATAATTTATAACCCGATGATTGATTGCTTAGTGAAAATACTTTTACTTTTGCTCTCCATATCTCACTTATACTGCTGGGAAGCTTCAGTGAATCCGTAACACTAATCCAACGCATTATCATTGAGCTCCCACGTTGTGCGCAATTAGTGAGAAAAATTACGACAGAGAGAAGAATGGCAGCAGGAAGATCGCCCATGATCCACTCTATGTAGAAACTAGATAATTCTAAATAGCTATATAATTTTAATTGCACCAAATTTACACAAAATACTTCCGTACCAAGCAATAGCACATTATTCCGATGCTATTGATTTCTGGGTTCATTAACCCAATACGCTTATGTATTTATTGCTAAACATTATAACTCACGTTATATTGTGGCCGCGAGGGCTAATAAAAAAGTCTTATAATTGAATTACCTCAAACATCAAGGTACTGAACGTATTTATAAATTAAATGCGAAGCCTAATTAAGTTTATTGCGTTACTAATACCAATACTGGGCAGAAGCAATCGATCGGTTATGATACGTTTCACCTTTTCTCTTAACTTTTTAGTGCGAGGTTTGTTCAATTGTAACCCATTTTTGCTTTATAAACAAATTATTCAACAATTTAATTACAAATAATTACCGTCACAGTTCAGGCACCTGTCCCATTGTTTTACTAACCGATGTATACCCTGCTGATAGAATTCTTGTGGCTGCTGATTGAAGAAGTCTTCCACAGCGATCTGTACTTCTACGTCAGACTCAAAATTCTGACAATTTAACGCCGTTTTCAGCAGTCCAAAAATATGGAAATCGCAAGGCGATCGATCCGGGCCATCACCTTGCATGCAGAAAGTTGTGCTTTAAACTTCTTCGGTGGTGGTGAACTTGAATGTTTCCACTGCATCGACGATAACGTAGTGGATGGCTCGTAGTAATGACACCAAGTTTCGTCACCAGCAACTATTGACAGAAGAAAGTCATCACCATTTTGCCAATAGTCTGTGAGGTGTTGCAGAGATAAGCCCATTCGCAAGCATTTTTGTTCATTAGACAAGAGACGAGGAATTCATTGCGAACAAACTTTGCTCTAACCCAGATTACGAACAATACTATGGACAGATCTTACACTCGCACCAATAATTTCTGACATTTCTCTAATTGAAATTCGACGATTTTCTGTAATAAAGCCTTCTACACATGCCATATTGTTTTCTGTTAATGCAGTACACTGTGCACCTAGTCGCGGCTCATCCATAGTCCCCTCTTTTCTATTCTTAAATTTTCGGCACCATTCCTTCACAGTTGGGTACGCAATACAGGCATTACCATACACTGTTTGCATTCGCGTATGAATCTGCAATGAATGGCTGCACACCCTCAGC
The DNA here is from genome assembly GCA_014611495.1 of Limonius californicus. Taxonomy (NCBI): domain Eukaryota; kingdom Metazoa; phylum Arthropoda; class Insecta; order Coleoptera; family Elateridae; genus Limonius; species Limonius californicus. The sequence continues at coordinate 13,387 of JABXWE010025118.1, forward strand.
GCATAAAAATTCCAGGACCGCACGCTGATCAAACTTGGACGGATTTTCAACAACAAACGCCATTTAAAAATCGAAGATTTAAAAATCAGAATCAAATTCAAACGCCAGAGACTTATTTTATTAATGTGTTGCTTACAAACACTACTAACATTAACAAACGTCATTTGAATTATTGCATTTGTTTTCAAAGCTAAGTTGATCAAAGATGGGTTTCAGTTGAACAAGCCTCATATATCTAAGAGATACATTAATGTAATTGGATTTAAATTAGTGCCGATAGACGTAATTAATTACTACAAAATAGTTTGCTATTCGGCCATTAAAAGAAATCCCCAGTATTGTTGCTAAAGCTTATCACCTACGCTGGAGAATGGACCACTGTACCACAAAATTTTGGTATCTCTATGCCTACTCTTAGTGTGCAAATATTGATTAGGATTCTGTTTGGCTTAAGTGAAACAATTATTCAAGATTTCTGCTCTATTGTGGTTATTATCGAGAAGTCAAGATTTTCCTCGTTCAGTAAATAATCCAATGAGATGGAAGTTTACTGAAAAAGATAGTTACTGACAAGTATTGATTTTAAATACTTCCTTCTATTTTAAATGCGTTAAATAATTAATTAAAAAAAAAGTCTGTTTTAGAAAAATTTCGGTATTACATACATTCATAATATACCCATACAAAAGTTTTCAAGTCAAGTTTCAAACGCTTACATGCAGGTAGAAACTTTCCACTGCATGCAACTTTTTATCATTAACAAGTTTCCCTATTTGGGTAAATAAAAATACGTAAAGGAGTGTATGTAAGTACTCTAAGTGACACTATAAATATAAAAATAATAACATAATTTGTCACTGGTCAGCTGCTGATCTAAAAAAAGTGTGGCATTTAATTACCTTGAATATAGAAACAGAATGTTTTTTGGTTTTCTAGGAATTACTCATAATTCATTTAACAAAATAGTACACCTGTTAGTAAAGTCGATATTCAATTAAATTACATTTTCATAAAAATAACTATAGATTTCTGTCTTCCTTTTAAATTAATTAGTCTAAAGCTAGAAATAAGCGCGTTAGATATCTACAGTGAAGGTCTGGGGTTCAATTCCTTGAACATCATTTTTTCAATAGTCGGTCTTCCTAGCAAGGCAAACGCAAACCAGCAATGCATTCTGTCTAGTAAATCTTCTCTGAAGTAGAAGTGTTTACATTTCCCGTGGTTCGGAGCCCACGTTAAGCTGTAGTTCCCCTATATCTGAGCCATTTTAAAAGGGCAATACGGGCATAGGAGATAGGAGAGAAGATCGTCACCTCTCGTAAGAGACAAAGCACCCGAAGAACATGAATAAATATAAGAATATTCTTAAATAACATATTTAAGAAAATATCTCAACCTCCTATAGTTATTTAACTAATATCTTTTGAAAAACCCGCGGACAGTTGCGTTTAAAATATAGTGCAAGTGGAAGCGAGTGCGTTTATGATTCCGACGAGGAAATAAAGACAAATTATTTTCCGAAATTTTAAACTACATCTTTAACAAACAGTTTGAGTGTTTTAATTATGAAGATTAAAGAATTTCTCAAGAAATATTTCGAATAAGATTAAAGCATTAGCGCTCAAAATCTGGAACAAACATGCCTTCTGTCATTTCACCCTTTTTTAAGTATTTATTTAACCAGATATACCTCTTATACATCATGTGAATACGTTAAATTCATGATGAACACTATTAGCTAGTTTGCCTGGCTGTTACCTTCAAATTTCACAATCACAAGTTTTCAAAAAGACATAAGAGATGATGAGCGTCAATAAATGAAACATAATTTTCTAGCTGTGATACTTCATAATATTTAACTACAAACTTTAGATTGGTTTTCTAAAAATATTTATTTTTATTGAGTATGCAGCCATTCGGTCACTTCTCTTCCTCGCTGAGGCGGAGCCCCGTCATGCTGATACCACCTATCTTACATCAGGGGAAGTGGAACGTCTTCCAGAAGATCAAAAAGTGTGGTACCTCTCTGCATTTAAAGTTCCCTCAAATACATTAACAATTAGTGTTTTGTTAAATAAACCACCCCAAACATTTACACTAAATCTCTGCTGGAAACTATACGTTCTAGTCGCATGTGGATTGTCCAGAGACCAAATATGGTCATTGTGATAACTATTAATACCGTCTCTTGAGAAATGGAATTGATCTGACCGTATAATTTTTTAAATAAAGTTGTTATCTCGAACGTGTTGTTGCAAAATCCAGTGACAAAAATTTAATCACTGTTGAGCATCTCCGTGATGCAATGCTTGTACACTTTGTCGATTATAAGGGTGCAGCCTCCCGCGATGTAGTGCTCGCCACACAAAACTTTGCGATAGCCCTAAATTTCGTGCTATGCGTCCGGTACGTTTTCCGGATCTTCAATATTTACATCATGCGGGCGAATGGACCTAGGAGGAACGGCAGTACCAGTTATACGAAGTCTTCTAAAGGCTTTATTGAATATAGAATGTGCCAGTTGACGTCTGTTAGGAAATCTGTTTCGATATTCTCTCGCTGCATTACGAGCGTTTCCATTACAAAATCCATATACAAAAACAATATCCGCATATTCGTAGAAAATGGATGATTACTTGCTAAGTACACCAGTAGAACTTTTAACAAACCGCGACAGAAGAAAGATAGAACCTACATTCATAAGGACAGTTCTTTATGAAATTACATCTAGTTTTCATTGCCAAAATTTATAAAGAGGCTAATGAGTCACCCTGTACATGATTAATTGATATTTTCCTATTTGGTCAACAGTAAGTGTGTTCTTATATTTTGCAGACCTCTAAACCGGTACCTGAAAAGGTTTCATTGTTTTTTGTACTTCCATGTCCCGATCTAATATTTCTACTTAACAACGACGACCATACGTTTTTGTTCTGCATTGCCAACTCCAAATGAAAACATATCCCTGATATATTTTTCGGGAACTTACCTTTACGCATTTCTCTTCTTGTGTAGAGATTCGGCATCGTTACTTTGCTAATTTGTTGATTTTCAGGATCTTCCGCGGAATCGTAGTTAGAAAAGTTCTCATCGCTCATGTATAAATGTCTAAAACCGTCCGTTTCATTCATAGTATCTTCCAACTCATGTTGAGTTTGACTTTTTTTATTCACCAAAGTGGTGAATGTAAAGTACATGACTAACGTAACATTGCTTGAGGGGCGCAGCAGAAAAATAGTAGAACGGAAATTAGTATATAGCAACTAATACAAAACATCTTAACTTAATACTTAATGTTTACCATATTATTTTTGTATACAAGTTTGCGTATACATATAATGTACTTACGAGTACAATCTCTCTCTTCATAAAACTTACTTAGCTAATCCAAAATTCGACAATGATTGTCATCGAAATTCTCTCTTGTTTCCTGTACTTGATGTTAAATCAATGAATGTTACTCTTCTTCCAACGATAATATATACGATATATAGGAGTAACTTCAACCGGGTTTGTTATTCACTCGTATTTGGTTAACAGACTATAATTTTCAAAGAAATAACGTTTAATAGTTTTAGATATCTTTTTTAAATGATGTTCAATGCTTCTAAAAATGACACATACATTTGTATGACTTGGTTTATTATCGTTAATAAATATATTTAAATTAATAAATCTTTCTGTGTCTTCACTGTTTATCTTATTTGACCAAAGTTCCAATTTTCACGGTAAACCGTTAATTTTATCTGATAGTTGTAACATATGAGTATTATTTCCTGGCAACAGGATATTTAAAATATTTCATTTTTCAAAAATGTCAGTCAAACAAACCAATTTCATTATGAACAGTTCGCACACAAAAATCTCGGCATCTTTGTGATTTTCTTCTTTCAAAAACGCAAGTATTTCCTAGCTCATACGCCCCTTGTATAACTTTTCCATGCGATAACTACCGAGATCCGCAATAAAACAATAGTACTGAATGGTCAACGCCCATATCATTGCACACTGAAAAAAACAGTCTTGCCCTTAAAGGCCTTGTTTCTATATAATTTACAGCATAAATTACAATGGATAGTACCAAATTAAGTCCGGAACTGGTTTCCTTCGAAATGAGCTATTCCCTGTGTATTACACAATGGTACACAATGGTGGTGATACAAGTGGCATTTGGATTTTTTTTGCGTATAAGTGCTTGTAGACCATCATATTTTCTTGCCATCACCGATGCCCCATCAGTACAAACCCCAACATGGTTTTTTCACTCAAGGCCAGAATTTACTATACAATTATCTCTTATTTAGATCCGCAGATGTAGTTCTTTTCTGAATTTTTTTGCAGAAAAGTAAGTCTTCGCTTATAGATGCATTATCGAACGTAGGCTATCAGATGTACTTCTTTGATAATATCCGTTGCTTCGTCTAGCTGAATAGCTAATAATTTATTTATGTTTCGAAAGAAACTGCTCCTGCAGATCCTCTGATATATCATCAATCCACCTGCGCCTACTAATGGTATCATTTGATACTGATTTTCGGAATCTCTTTAGCATAACTGCATCTCCAAGCGTTATTGGGACCATATCAACGTCAGCAGGAAGAATAAGGTTTTCCGCAATAACGTGAAGTTTCTTGCACTTGGCTATGCGATGTGCAACTTTATAACATGCAAGCAGAGCTTTTTGATGCAAAGACAAAACTGTATTAAAGGCTAATTTCTGATTACTAAACTCTTATAATTTCTTCATATAGAAATCTGTATGCTATGTTTGCAAATGCCTGTTTAGTTTATTTGGTTTCATACTGCCAGCAGCCGTATTATTTAAACATATTACACACTGTGGTCGCTCTTCACAATTTTCCATACCAATATGTGTACAAACTTTAAATCACTCAAGTACAACAGAACACAAACGAAATATTACACGTCTACTCACTGCTACGCTTACTATTAAACTAACCTAACTGAACATGTACCATGGTTTTATACGTCCTGTCCCCGCTGTCACAATTTCTGGACCATTTTATAGGGCTCGGGAAAGTTCGAGATTCCGTCTTGCTAGAAAGGGGGGCATGTATCACAACATATTCAAAAAGGGGACCGCGAAAGTTAAAAGGTTGAGAAACGCTGGCGTAAATATTTTACTATGGTACACCGCATGTATCGTCTAAATATTAAAATTAACAAAAAAAATTAAAACTATGCTAATATTCCCTAATATGTATGTATGTATGTAAGAAGCCCAAAAAATAAGGAAAGCTGTCTTGGCCCACGGGACCTGGTACAATAACCAACAAGAAATCGATCTGGCAGTCAACATGTTAAATAACGTAGCCTTTATTAAATAAAACCTGAAACCAGTTTTATAAAGGGAAAGATCACAGTTGTCCGTCTGTGATTCGAAGGTAAACTGTAGATCTCCCGTGCTTGTACTTTAGGTCTAAGGAGAAGCACGTTGCAAAGAAAAGTGCCTTTGTCCAATAATGAGAGCTATTGATGAGAGGTTGTCAATTAATGTCTTACTATTTTCAAACCTCTAAACCAGTTCCAAAAAAGGTTTCATTGTATTATCTGTCGTTCTTCGTCACGATCTGATATTTCTACTTAACAATGACGTCCCACTCACCTTTGCGTTTTATACTCATCACGTTAATTACATTTTAAATAGCATAGCCTTCAATAAATAAAACCTGAAATCCGCCAGCTTTGTAACGGGAAATATCAAAGTTGAAATATTTGCATCAGTAAAACTGAAAGTGAGTGCAGCAGGCGAGAGATGTTCTTCGTCGTCGTTATCGGAATGTATGTCAACTTGGCACACGAGTCAAGGTCGTCAGGTGTTTATACCAAGCAGTTACAGGTGTAATACGTATAATGACTTTTAATGTGACACACAATATCGATGTCCACTTTCGGTTTCTCGCGGAGAATTCCAACTGTACTCTCTTTAAGATTAACCGTTGATAGAAAGCATCGAAATGCGTCTTGGACGATGTTACGAAAATCTTTTTTTGCAAACAATGGACTTTGCCGTTATTACTGCAATTTTTAACAAAGAACGAGAATATATGATTTGGATATTATGCACGCTTCGGTGAACTGTGACACAACACAAGGTTGCTTTAAAATTTAAATGAGTAAATGTCAACCTCAGCATTGATATTTAAAAATAGTCTGTTTGCGTTCGCAAAATTAAAATCGGACCAGGAACATGCTACCGCTATTTTAATATTGCGTAAACCGGTATCGTCATATGGTAATTATTTTATTTTTGTCGATCACTTCGGGGGAAACACATGCCATCAGAAAAAAACACCGCTTCAAATAATTACTTTGATTACAAATTAATTAATACAATACAATTAAATATGATTCAACATATGAATAAACCTATTAATAGGAATTTTAACTTATTTTTATTTCTTTGGTCATGAAATTTTTAGAGTTACGTTTCATTGTCAAATATGTAAGGGAAACATCTTGTTTATTTATACAGAAAACTAAGGATAGTTAGCTGTAATAACATTTTATCTAAATTTGGAAACAATTTTTTGTCTTTCACTTGCTATACTGTTGTTTGTTATAAACACAACATATGCTCAAATATAGGGAAACTGTAGGGGCTTCATAGCAAGTTTTTTTTATAGATCAACTTATTTTCCTGAAAATCTTCGGTGTTTCAGTCCATCAAAATGAATTTCCGCATAAAAAACATGTTCAGCAATACTCTGTATAAACAAAAATATCTTTAAAACATGCACAAAGGATGTGCTTATTGTCCAACGAAAACAGAACTTAATATATTTACTGAGTAAGGAGCTATCTTCCGTCCATACTTCGATGAGACAACCTGTATATTAATTTCGTAGCCCTTCCATCTCTCCCAATTTTTTCCTTTCGGGAAAGGATTCTTGATTCTACGATTCTCGATTTTCAGAATCGATGTTTCAATCCATCAAAACGAATTTCCCCATAAAAAAGAAACATATTCAACAACACTCTGTATAAACAAAAATATCTTTAAAACATGCACAAAGGCTGTACCTATTGTCAGACGAAATCATAATCTTAATATATTTACTGAATGAGGAGCTATATTTCGTCCACACATCGATGGGACAACCTGTATATTAATTCCATAGCCCTTCCATCTCACCCAATTTTTTCCTTTCGAGAAACGATTCTTGGATCTAAGATTCACGATCGTCAGAATCGGTGTTTCATTCCATCAAAACGAATTTCCCCATAAAAACATGTTTAACAACACTCTGTATACATGCACAAAGGGTGTGCTTCATGTCAAACGAAATCATAACCTTAATACATTTACTGAATAAGGAGCTATCTTTCGTCCACAAACCGATGGGACAGTCTGTATATTAATTCCGTAACCCTTCCATCTCTTCTCTTTCGGGAAATGATCCTTGATTCTACGATTCTCGATTTTCAGACTGGGTGTTTCAATCCATCAAAACGAATTTCTCCATAAAAAAGAAACATGTTCAACAACACTCTGTATAAACAAAAATATCTTTAAAACATGCACAAAGGGTGTGCCTATTGTCTGACGAAAACATAATCTTAATATATTCACTAAATGAGGAGCTATTTTTCGTCCACACACCGATGGGACAGCCTGTATTGTAATTTCGTAGCGCCCTTCTATCTCTCCCAATTTTTTCCTTTCGGGAAACGATTCTTGATTCTAAGATTCTCGATTCTCAGAATCGGGAACCGGTTCTCAACAAATTCCGATTCCTGGTAGCACAGCCAACTAGCTTGTCTATAATTACGCCTGGGTAATTACAGATTTTTATTTAAATCAATAAAAAGACATATGATTGATTACTAACATTCGAATCAGTTCCTTAGCAAATTGGACGATACAAAAAGGTGACCGCTACGTCCTTGGCAATTTTAAAAATATACAAACTAATAATGTATTAAAATACAAAAACTATTTATGTGTGATTTACTGCACAACAAATCGCCTCAAAATAATTAATATTAGCATTTCATCAAATTGTGGAAAATATTTTAATAATTACTCTGCCTAGTAAATTTTCTCTGGAGTAGAAATGTTTACACTTGCCGTTGTTCGGAGCCCACGCTAATCTGTAGGTCCTCTATGTTCGTGGAACTCTAAACGCGCAACATAGCCGTATTAGAGAAGATCGCTACGTCTCGTAAGAGATAAAGCACTCGAAGAAGAGAGAGAGGGCATAATATAAGTTGCTATTTATTAGGTATATTTTGGTAAATACTATGTATTAACCCATGAGCGCCCGAATTATTTTTTTTCAAATATTTTGTGTATTTTGTTGAAATTTGTGGTACTAAACATACAAGGAGATGTATTATATAATACAATTTTGTTTTCTATGACCAGTTTTCAAAAAAACTCGTGTTACCACATGGTAACGCTAGGCGCTTCAGCTGCTACAATTAAAGTAAACTGAAATTATTTTATTTAAAGACAAATATTACATTTTGCAGGAGCATATACAAATATCACTAGTTAGTGTGATAAACAAAGTTGCGTTCAATACACAGTCCTACATTACACTTTTTGCACATTGTTCTGATACTGGATATACAACCTTCTCCAGCACAGCGTCATCTTTTCTTATTTGGAATCGGTACCAATAAATGGTTTAGTCCATCATACCGCAAATCATCTGAAGTTCTATTTAAAGTGACACTGGAAAAAGATGTAGCAGGTCTACCAGCACCACGGGAAGGTGTTCCATATCTAGATAAATAAAGATTGGCGATTTCCCGTCTGAAATTCTTTTGGGTTATTGGATTTCCAGAATTTTTATATAAAATCCATGCATTTTCTATGGCTGCATCTAGC
>JABXWE010025119.1:0-19952 GCA_014611495.1 Limonius californicus
TATATATATATATATAGTTTCTGTATAAAAGTGCTCAGAATATACCTGTTTTACCGAAAATAATGACGAGCTTGAATATACCTAAATAACGAACCCAATCATTAAATGAGACTATTGTAAGAGGAAAGATGGGTATTATTTTACCATATACAACGCAAATCATTAAAAGGTGAAATGCATACATCGTTAGTCGTATTAGCAAACTCTGCCGCGCTAATAATGGTGGTTTCTGCTTTCAAATCGTCAAAAAATTAGAGGGGAAGAATATTAATGCAGGGACGCCACCCTTGTTGGGTCACCGTAAATAACGAATATTTTTTAGTTTTAGTAAACGTAAACGAATCACTACATGTGGACTTAAATTAACTGTCTCTCGTATTGGCAGACCTGTCACTATTTTCTCATATATTCTTTACCTCTACGTTGTCATTTCTTATATTACATTTAAATCTCTGTAGGATTCAATGACATTCGTCATTTATCACACCACCAACATGCATCGAGCACTACATAAGTCGGGTATTCCCCCCGTCCCAGAAGAGCGTACAATCATACGTCATAGGTGGTGGCGGAGACAAAATACGAGAAGAAGCTTGTTCAAGCAAGTTTTACGTGGGATTTTCAAAGGATTAAATACACCAAAAATATAAAATTGCAAATATTCAAACCACCACCGTGATGTTTTTAGGCCCGTAGGTGGCCTAGTTTGGGCGTTAATAAAATATTCACACTGCTATACAGCGACCTGCAAAATCTACAATTGTTTCCACTAGCAATATACCAGACACCTATTTAAGTTAACTCACAGTACTAAATTCAATCTTAATACCGCAAACTTTTCTTCACAAAACGCGTCATTATACCTAAACTACCACTGAATGGTTCTAATCTACGGAACTGCGAATTACGATCACGCAAAAAACAACTTAGCAAAAACACTAACTTTCATTTAAAGCTCTTATTAGATAAAAATCGTTTTTGTGTTAAAATGAATTAATATTCTAAAAGCAGCATTATTGGAAGATGTCAGGTATTGAAAGCGTCCCACCGTAAACCATTAGGAAAGACGTTACTTACCTGTTTTTAAGAAGCAGAAAGTTGGAGGATTACTCAAGTTCGCTAGCTCTAAAGAAGTTTTACACTCATCAGAGCTCCTTTAAAATATAGGTTTAAACTTTGCACGACTGAATTACAATGCAGGGAATAATGATCATGTTCAGTATACAGTAGCACGTTATGCTCATGCATTTTAGCAATTTAAGAAACTTGTACAACGTAGAACACTTACTGCATACGACTGACAATAGTTATGGTAATAGTGTAATATTTGAATATGAAAATGAAATGTACACATTTATAAAGTTACAGTACTTAACAGAAACATTAAATATATTCCAATGAGCTACATATTGAAAGGTCTACTAAACTTGGAAGCATTGTTCAATCCCAGTTGGTTTTATAAACTTCATCTAGAATAAGTTAAGAAATACAAAGCTTTCCTTCCTACGTTCAGGATGCAATAAAGTTCCGTAAACTTAGGAAAATGAATGAAGAAAAGTTTGCAGAATATGATAGATATAATAATTCCTGAATATTTTATAAACAGTTCGAGAACTTAGATTCGCACTAAAGTGGAATCCTCATAATGGGTCTGTTTTTCGACATTATTTATTGAACGCGGAGATGAGCTAACATAGGATATAAAGTGCTTGTCAGATTGGCTGCTATTTAACCTTCGTCTACCTCCTGAATCTTGTAATAAGTAAAAGTTCAGCACAATATACGGTAATCTATAATAGTAATCGGAACAAATTCTCTAAAATTGTAATAAATCGCTTTCAAGATAAATTCTTTCAGAACTAGATTTAATTTTGAAAACATCGTGTTTTTAAAGACTTTCTAATGTTAATAAATACCTTGACTAGTCAATCTTTGGATAATCCAATAAATCATGTTTTTTTGGACCCTGGGCAATCTCACTAAAAAAACATAAAATTCCGCTTACAATTAACCCTTCGGAAAGTGGAAATACTTTATTATTCTTATTATTATTATGCAGCTTTCACAGGCCTCGTAGGCCCATCACTTGGGTGTGAGGCAAGGTTATGTTGGTTTGTGCACAACAGGGAAAGACTCTGTTGGTGCGTAACAGTACTTAACCTGCTTGATGTAAGGTGAATTCGTGTGACGTCTTGTTACTCCTCTGGTGCGACAGTAACACGATGAGTAATTCCCCATTGGGAAATGGAGACCGGGACCCAGTACCGACCACCCAGGGAATTAGCAAAAATTTTCTGATACCTGGAGTGTTTCGAACCGGGAAGCGTTTGGACTATTACATCCAAAGCCTGACTCTCTTACCATTGAGCCAACCCAGTCCTCGAAAATTCGTTTATAGTAGGAGTGATTGTATATGCTAAAAATAGAACTCGTTTCCTTTAAAAACTCTGAAGTGAGATAGTAGAAAATAAAATCGTCAGCAATACGACTTCGGTATCAACAATATTATAGTTAGAACTTGGTAACCGACATTTTTCTTGAACTATTCTATATGTGGGATTTTTATGCATCGATAAATGGGTCCTTGCACCTCTAACCCCAGTGTCTGTTATTAATTAGGACAAGAAAAGAATACACATTTTTTGCCTTGCTTTCATTAATAGCTCTTTTTTAGAAGCTTCTCTCTCTAACCGAAGGGTTGTATTCCAAGGAAACTGTATCTGCGAGTGGTATTTTTTAAATAAGGTCCGTTTTTTAATAAGAAGAAAAATCCTGTAAATATCATTAAATATACTTACTTTTTCCATATTCTACATGCTTTTATCTACTTATCTACATAATTTCCATTTTTGTTCAAACATTTGTCATACCGCTCAACAAGTTTTTGAATTCCGACGTCAACGAAATCTGCCGCCTGCGAAAAAGCCCAATGACTGCAGTTTTCACTTCTTCGTCGTCGTTGAACCGTTGACCACCAAGGAGCTCCTTTAAGTACCGAAACAAGTGAAAATCACTGGGTGCAAGGTCTGGACTGTAAGGTGGATGATCCAGTTGTTGCCATCCAAAAGACCTGATTAGACCTTGTGTTTGTGCAGAAACATATGGCCTTGCATTGTCATGGAACAACATCACATCGGAAGACAGTAGCCCACGCCGCTTGTTTTGTATGGCACGCCGGAGTTTTCTCAAGGTCACATAATTCACATCAGAATTGATTGTTGTGCCTCTCGGCGTAAAATCCACCAACAAAATCCCTTTCCTGTCCCAAAAGATTGTCGGATTGGCTGTCACTCTGGTTGGCGACGATATGTGTCACCATTCCATTGACTGTTGCTTGGACTCGGGAGTCATGTGAGACACCCAAGTCTCATCTCCTGTAAGGATGTGGTCCAACAATTCATCTTGCACTCAAGAATTGAATTACAGATCGTATCTCAGAGTCGGCGGGCGACTCAGTTTTCTTAAACATTATAAACTTCTACAGCTCAGCACACGACAGACGATACGGCCGCAAATGGCGTCTAAACATGCGCAAAGCATGCTGGGAGCACACGCACAAGCGCACTGCTTCGATCGCGCGTCATTCACAAACGGACCTTATTTAAAAAATACCCCTCGTATCAAAAACGATATCACATAATACAACAGCGTTTTTATAAATAAAACTATGAAACCTACCTTTCGAATCAATATTACTATTAACTTAAATCACAATTCGGCATTTCACAATAAAATCAACAATTACCAACATTAACTCAAATTCCGAATGTATAAAATTTAACTGACACAATCCACTGCAGTTAATTGCATAATACATCAATATACTAAAAAAACGACAAGTGAAATGTTCCTACAACACGTTAAAACCAAAGCTAAATCAACCTTTCATTTCTAAATTAAATCGGTATTTAAAGGTTACTGTTTTCTGACGGTCTACGTCAAATTTGTGGTTGTTATATATAAAATGATTTATTTTAATCATAGCATCGTTTAGACAATTTACAAAAATACCTAAATAACAACAAACATCATTTTTAAAAACAAAAAAGAATTGCAAAATTATACTCATGTACTCTGATCCAAACTTTGCGGGTTCACTGTATATTTATTTACATAATAGCCCAGATAACAAAATTTCATTTTTATTATGTACAAATTAAAACAATACGACATTTGTCCATCCATTGTTATCTCAAAACTCCACTTTTATTATATTTCCTACTGGTTTGTTCTACCACATATATTTTATCTGACCTGGTCGTATTTCCCAACTATGAAATTCGTTCCAAACAACGAAACATTAGCTTGACCAGTAATTTTTCATTTTTATATGAATTCACGAAACAGCGTCCAACGCCGGTAGAGAGGGAGTTATACAATTAATCTAAAAAACAAATTTGACAAGTAAGTGTCGCTCATAATTCATCACCAAAAGATTGATTATCCCATCCTCATTGCCATCATTAACAATGCATTATTCTTCAGGACGAAAGTGCACTTGACGTACAAAATCGACATGATAACGTGTTAAATGCTTTTTTAATAAGCAGTGACTTCCAATCGATTAATTGCAGCCAATTCTGAGAAAAATTGGAGCATACCTAAGGTATTATTAAACCATAGCGCACTAGTTATGGAAACCGATGACGATGATTATTATTATTAAAAAGCAGGATTACAAGTACAAGAAAAACCTTCCATCTCGTTAGTTTTCATTAACTAATGGTACTCGGAAGAGCCACAATTAAATTCTAGTTCGCTAGAAGTTTAGTGAGATTATCTACGTATTATAGTACAAATGTTTCAAGAGTTGCAGCTTAATGCTCGTGCAGAGCTAATCCAATTGCAAAGCTTTTTGGAAAAACTATTTCCTTCTTTTTCAAACGTCTAAAGAAATAAAAGAATGGCGAAACTACTCGCGCGGTTAAGAAATCGTTTTGGAAACCGCCAGACATAAAATAATGCATTCAGATTGATTTCCTGCTAAAAAGCTTTTCACTTACCAAGAAATCGTAAAGCGTTACTCCTTACGCCACAAGTTCGTGTGCTTTCTGCTCTGCGGTTTTGCTATTGCAGCATTTACTTTTATTTTTGAAACTTGCGAAGCTAAAAATAAATAGTTGATTTATGGCATAAAATCCTCTAGATTCATCATATTTTAATTAGCAACAAATACTAGTATAAGTATGGTCTATCCATATACTTTTTCTACATGGGGATTTCGTTTATTGTAGAGGCAGAGCAACAGTAAAACAGCGAATTTTCAAAATTTTCGTGTATACAGGATACCAAAGAAACAATTTTATTTTCTACATGAGTTTGGCAAAATACAAATGTTTTCGATTTTAATATTATTAGCATACTTCTCTGTGTTCGAATATATTTTGCTATAGTTAGTGAACATTATTAAGGGATTTTTGCATTTCCAATGAGAAAGGCAGTTGTCATGACGGACGTTTCTTTAACAATCTTCAATTTTTGTTACACTTATGGGCACAGCATTTGGTTATATATTTGGGTAAACCCCTTTTTTCTGAATTTATCCATGAACCATATGTTGAACTGTCCTAAAACTATAGCTTTGTAATAAAGTAATAAAAACTACCTTCCCTGCATGGAGATTTCACTTGTTCAAAGTAGTTTCAGGTATATACAAACTTAAATAGAAATGAATGTTCTTGATTAATTGCAATTTTGAGGGTTGTCAGCACTTGCATGTAGATACAAAATTAATAAGATAAAAATATAAAATATACAGGACATTCCAGAAAAAAAAGCTTTAAATCGATTTATCTCGACAATCCAACATTCCTTTGTTTCTGTGATTATACCATTCTATTCTACAGTAGATATACTAAGTTAAGAAGATCCTAAATCGACCTGGGAATTGAAAATCAAAGTAACGTTTAACGAGAGTTATACTTGATCCATCATTTTCCGTGTTTTTCCAATCAAGGGAGTGAAGTCCGTGCTATTATTAAGTACCTTAAGAAAAAATGCTTATCTCCATAAACGATGCTCCGTAATAAAAAATTGGTTCTTGTGCCTTTAAGCTTGGTAGGAACAGTTATGAACAAGCCAAAAAGGCGTGGGCGACTACCAGCTGGGCCCTCGGAAAATTCAAATGGTGTTCACGACATGGTTCTTGCTTATCAGAGAAGAAGAATAGCAGATTAATCAGGCTTCCCTAATGCTAGCATTAAAAATATATTAATAAATCATTTGGAGCTGACAAAATTATCGGCAAGATGGGTACCGAAAATGCTGAATGCTGATTAAAAGCGTTTGCGAATGCTCCAGTCGGAAACCAATTTAGTCACGTTTTGCGGGAATCCAAATGAATTTATTAAGAGATTTCCGACAGTAGATGAGATGTGAGTACATCATTTCGATCCGGAATTCAACAAACAAAGCATGGAGTAAAGACACTGAGCGTCTGCTCCTCCATGCTCATAAGTTTCGTATGTTGCAATTTTCCGGCTAAGTGAACGTAACTATTTTTTGGAACACGCAAGGAATTTTGTTAACTGATTACGTGTAGCGTGGACATACCATTCCCAGCTGATTGTGATGCATTCTAGAAAAAAAAATAATTGGCATGATTTTTCCAGCATTCTCCTTATTCCTCTGACTTAGCTCTTAGTAAATTTCCTTTGTTCCTAAAACTGAGAGTACACCTACAAAGTAAGAAATCCCAATGATAGCAATACGGACAGTCGAAGAATAATTTTACATGTAGCCAACGTCTTCTTTTCAGGGGGGTTTTGCGGCCCTAGAATAAAGTGAGGGAAGTGTGCTTTAGTGATGGGAGACCATATAGAAAAATAATGTTTTATATAGTAGGGACAATCAAACATATTGTACAACCCTAATACACCGGCGAACCATTACATTCCTTTCCCTATCCCTCCCAGGATTTAAGGCCGTCTGCCTAAAGGCTGGATAGCCAACTGCAGCCTATGTAAAAGGCACAGTATATAGTATACAACAAAATAAATAGTTTACAACGCCTGGCTTTATTCAGATTTTATGAAAATTATATAAATTTTGACATTGAGCGCACTATGTTTTCAAAAAAAAAACGGCTGTTTTTAATAAAGTAAACAAAATAATACGAATGTAAGTCCATATGTGTCATAAACGTGGATTAATTGTACTGTATATTTGTACTACTTCTATCAAATTTTTATCATCAGTTCGTATTATTTTTCGATGGTTTTGTCTCTTTATTGCAATCTTTGATATATTGTCTAATAGTTAAATAAAAGAGTATGTAGATCCTATAGATCGTAACAACAGAAAACACTAAAATAGCTTATTGTGATCCACTTTAGTAGCCCCTTAAGTACATATTTAAATATGTGTTCAAATAAGTTCAAAAGTTAGCCGTTATAAACTGTTTCTATGAACAAAATGTCTATTTAGTATTAGTAGTTTTTTATTGCTTTATACGTAATGCCTTTTGTTAATGAAAAATGACAGTGACCTAACATTATATATTTTACAAACCTTGCAGGTAAGCATATCGTATTATGAGTTTAAGAGGTGAAGCCCCATACATACACATACTATGGTGTGCCACTGTCTACGATGTCCAGATGTTTAAATAACATCTGAGCTCAAAACTGTTTTAACGTACCTAGTACTAAACTGTTAATAAGTTTATATATAATTAAAATATTTGTGTTCAATTTAAGTATTGTATACAATATGTAGGTAACTCGTATTTCATGACAATATGATTCAAATTTATGATAACTAAACGAAAACAATCAAAAAGCTAGTAGAAATTACAAAATACCTATCCAAAAAAGTCGCCTAAAAGTTTATTTTTGTTATTAAAAATTTGGTTAACGTTACATGGTTCATTTAAACAAGTGCAACACAAGAAAGAATGAAAATATTACTGGAAAATTGAAAGAGGCTTTCACATATCTAATTTTCTAGAAGCTCCATATACGATATAGGAGACCTAATTGATTCTTCTTCTTTTTCTGCCATTGACTAGGAATAATTCCCTATTTGTCTTCTGCTCATTCTGTGGATAAAGAGAACCAGCTCTGGGACCATCTCGTTCGTCCGTACATATTCGAGCCGATAGGTCTTCATCCATTCGTTCGACGTGTTCTTTCAATTTTCTTTTTCTTGTTTTCGACCATTTGACCACGTCTAGTGTGTTACATCTTTCCCGAATGGAACTGTTTGTTTGCCTGTTTCGAAGGGTCACGTTTATTATTGATCTTAGCACCTTCATTTCTGACGTTCGTATTTTTTGTTTTCACCCTGGTCTCTGTTGCATATGGTAATATTGGCCTTACCATGGTCTTGTAGATTCTTACTTTCCCATCTGTTCTCATATACAGTGTGGAACAGCCAAACGGAAAAAATTCAGTATCTCAATTATTGGGCATATTTTTAAAAAACCCCTAGCACGTCAGTTTTAGATTATGAAATGACATCGTACAACGTAAAAATGCCATCCCTAAATTCAACTCCCTCCGAGTGACAGTTGCAACCCCCAAATTTTTAAATTAGAACTAGGCGCTTGTGATACCTCATTTGAAAGGTTTTTTCATTCTCTTTTTAAAAACGCTATGGTTATAAAATTTATTGAAAAAATTGACAGTAAAAATAATAAATTCATGTGATTGACGAAATTCGCTACAACACACTAAAAACTTAATAACTAATAGCGTTTCGTTCTTGACAATAAGAAGGCAAGCAAAAACAATTTCGGTGTCCTTTCTCGACAGTATCACCTAAAAAGAAGATGTAAAAGCTTTTCAACATTCTTCATAGTTGTTAGTTTTGTTGAAAAAGCCGTAGCAACTTGCTGTGTGATTGTAACCGCATGACATGTCCGGCAGTACCTCGACTTAATATTTCCAAATCGGTGGATAGGGAGGCGAGGATCGATAGAATGGCCAGCACGATCACCCGATCTTACGCTATTAGACTTCTTATGGGGATGTGTGAAAAGTATGGTATACAAAACTAAATCACGCGATCTAGCCGACTTAAGAAGAAGAATAACGCTTGCGATTAGGTCGGTCACGCCTCGGATGAGGATTATCGTCAGAAGACATTGTTATTGACGATTGGGGTGCTGCCAAGACGTCCGAGGCATGCATTTTGAACATCTCCTACACTAACAATTGATGTGTTCGTTATTTTATTACATTATTAAGAACGAAACGCTATTAGTTATCAGGTTTTTTGTCTGTTGTAGCGAATTTCGTCAACCAGATGAATTTATTTTTTTTACGTTAATTTTTGAAATAAATTTTATAACCATAACATTTTTGAAAAGAGAATGAAAATGCCTATCAAATGAGGTATTACAAGCCCCTACTTCCAATTTAAAAATTTGGGGGTTGCAACTATCACTCGGAGGGGGTTGAATTTAGGAATGACATTTTAACGTTATACGATGTCATTTCATAATCTAAAACTGACGTGTCTCGGAGTTTTTTAAAATATGCACAATAATTGAGTTACTGAATTTATTTCATTTGGCTGTTCCACACTGTATTTGTTTCGCCATAGCGTACGTATACCTTAAACATTCCGCCACTTATAGTGCTCTTGTGTTCTGAGCTTGTATTTCTCCAAGGTGGTCTCGATTACCTGTAGTTTCAACTTCTAGATACTTGAATGTCATTACTTGCTCGACTGTTGATTGCTCTGTTTGCATCTTATAGAGTTCTTGGATATAACCATACATTTTGTTTTCTATGGCGATATATGCACGTTATACTGTTTGGCCGTTATATAACTGATGTGCCTATGAACCTAGTTGATTAAGAACTAAATTCCTAATTACCCATAAAAGAATCATAATCGAAAATTACAGTGACAACATTCCTAGTTTAATTTAGTAGTGGGAATCAAAATGGACTACAATAAATCATTATAAAATCTAAGCCAATAAATCCAGGCTGACGAGTTCATGGTAAGTTTGTTATACTTGTATGGAATTATATGGATGATATTTTCCTCGTCGAATCAGTTAGCGTGTGGTTTTAGCAAGCCGCATAAACCCTAAGGGATGACGGGGGGGGGGGGGTTACATGCAAATAATATAAGTAGTGATTTTTAAAAACAGGACTGACTTCGAATATCTTTTGATCTTACAATTCTCAACACAATTTGTGAAGAAAAATCATATTTACAATTGCTATGCATTGAAGATTCAAATTAAGCTATTATTAATGCAATACACATTGAACCTTCAATTATTTTAAAGGCAAATCAGCAAAAACCTCATTACTAAAAAAAGCGAACACGACCTCTTGCGTTTTCAATAAACAGCAAAAAGAAAAAACCTAGGATCTACTTGATTAACTGCAATTCTATTGAGTATCGACCACCGTAATTTTATTTCAACCAAGTTCAAACTTCCAATTCGATTTTATTTT
Organism: Limonius californicus; assembly: GCA_014611495.1. Taxonomy (NCBI): domain Eukaryota; kingdom Metazoa; phylum Arthropoda; class Insecta; order Coleoptera; family Elateridae; genus Limonius; species Limonius californicus. Next base: position 10,419 of record JABXWE010025119.1, read on the forward strand.
TCTTTTACGCAAACGGTTGAAAATCGCCCAGGGCATGCTATTTTCCGAGGGATTAATACTAAAAAACCTACTTCAATTACCGCGGAGTTCAAAAATAGCTACCTCTGGGGACGCCCGGCTATAAAATATATAGCAACTTGCAGCGTTTGCCCTTACCACACGACAATAATATTTATTGATTTCGTTCGAGATTAGAAAAGTCTTGGATGCAATTAATTCCGCGAAAATGCTTTAGACATCCACAGCCTCAGTCACTCTCCAAAGGGAAGAGCTCTTTGGAGAATAAGACTTGGAACCTTAATCAGATACTAAAGTTAAGCCGTTGAGCTTTGAGGCAGCCGAATTATCGAAGATTACTGATAAAGTAATCACCCGGCAAGAAATACTATTAATAACGGGTTGCAAAGTCGTATGAATGTATGGTGGTTACGTTTATTAACAATTAAAGGGCTAGACAAGTCGTGACGGTATTACCTTAATATTAGCAATATGAAACTATACGAAACCGGAACAGGTAATTTTTATTGACAACCAACACAGCGTCGGCATAATAGAGTGTAGCAGTTAAAAACGGCATCTCATTAATTTCACAACCAAGATTCTGGAGACTGACGATAATAGCATCGTGAAGGAAACAATCATTTTTCTTGTACAATCGAGGCCCAATTTTAGGCTTGCGTGCTACGCCAGATTGTTCTGATTAAATTTATGTTGTTTCAGGTTCGATTTTGCTTCTAGCCCTTAAAATTCTATTCGATATAGGAACAAACATGAATACGTAAGTATGCGATGAAAAACGGAAAAGATTTTGCAGTTTGAATCCTATCCTCTCACATTCTATTTTATAACCAATGAAACACAAAGTATTTTATTTTGTGGATTTTTAGGCAGCTCTTACTGCTTCTGGGCACGAAAAGGCGAGTTTGTCTTACACAAAAAAATAACTAGGGTTACCATTTTATATAACTTTATTTGAACGAGGCACGGTTAAAAATAAAGTAGTATATGGAAATATTATACAGAATACGTTCCGAAGTAAAACCTTTAGAAACTATAAATAAAAATTCGGTGCTGTTACTGTTGCGGTACCGTCTTATACTTACTTATATGCTATTGACTTACATTACTAAGGAACGAACACAAATTTTTAAATTAGGGTTGACTGTGAGTGCTACAAGGCATGTCGTAGCTGTCATGTTATCTACCAGCCGTACCTTATGTTTATTTTCTTAAATGTAAACACAGCAAAGTAAACCTAACCTCAAAGCGTATTTCGTCGTAATAAAACTCATTTTAAAAGTAAACAAATAACAAACAAATTACAACAACCAAATTAAACAGATTTTGAGGGATGAATAAACTATTTTAATTTGACAGTTGTTTATATTGGCATTTATTTATAGTACAATCTCAGACAAACAAAAAAATTTTCATAGGCCTCCCTAATTTTAAACGTTTTTGATCACATGTAACTGTAACTCTTCTAAGATTACTGCAAGAAAGCATTATTATCTTCGGAAATATGCATATTTCAAGCGTGTGTAGATGAGGATTAAACAATCATGTATCAATTTACTTTTAATGTTGTTTTATCCGCCATAAAAAATACACCACGTTTAAACAATTAAACAATACATTCAGTACAAAAAAATAAATATTAAGTGGGCATAGGCTATTAGCTAACTGCTGGAACAGACATAGGGTTCGATGCTGTTTTTGTCCAAGAATGTTTCGATGCTATTCACTACTATATCTCGATACAGGGTGTTTCTGAAGATGGGGCCAAGTTTCTACCGAAAAACACATTTAAGGGCATATGTACCAAAATGCTTTATTAAGAAGTTCCAAGAAAATTAGTAGCAAAGCACAAGTTACAATAAATGTTCAAATTTCCAAGGAAATCTGCTGATTTTAACATTAAATAATGACTCGGAACCTGCCGACTCATGTAACTCCATATCAAAGCATTTTAAGACATACGTAGGTTCATCATAACGTTTTTGACCAACTGGGTGGCCCCATCACACTGTATTAATTTGGCTTTCTGTTTTAAGAACACGCTCTGTACTACAATACGGACATAAAACAAATTTGCTTCTAGTGTGGCTGTAGCTCAATTTACAGAGAGCACGCATTCTGGACAAAAAGTCGATTATAACTTCAATTCAGTTCGATTACCACGACAATTAATAAAAATCGTATGCAACCCACCACACCGAATTCCCTAATCCGACCTTAGCAACCGTGGAGTTTCTATAGTATTTCTGTCGTGCGGGTTCAATATTAAACTGTATATCCGCCGTGCTTCTACCTGAGTCCTGAGGAGGTGCGCGAGGTATCAAACAGCTTGCCGAGGCTGTGCTATATCGCCATAACGTGTTTCGCGATGCTATATTATAGATATAGACTATTCTAAAAACATATTGTCGTCAGCACTTTTAAACTAACTTCATTGTTTTCGTCATTTACACATGGTTTGATTGACATTCGTAATGTTTTTTTAGGTTTCTGCGGGCAGTTTAAAAATCCTGTTCAAGACTAAATTGTGTATTTTGTTATTGAAATACATTTTTAGGATTCACTTCCTCCTATTGCCTGACATTTTATATAGCTTTCTCTTCTTGACGTTTGGCAATATCTCTAACGATGACACGAGAAAAAACAGGTAATGACATGTTAGGGCTGCCCAGTACTTTCCGAATGCTTACTGGTAATTATCGAATTGAACATGAACGGAGCAGTCTCCCACGGGCAATCACAAAACGAGTTAAAAATATTTGAAGGGCATATGGCATGATTCAATATAAATAGAAAAGTCTTAACAAACATGGATCCAGAAATTAACCTTTTTCGAAATGAAATTTTATATTGCTTATTAAATTGAATTTCTTTCCTATTTATTACATTTGTGTAACTCTTATATAACAAAATAGGAAAAGATAGACGTGGGATTAACAAATAAGTTATTATTTTTCAGTGTAATATCCCCCAACTACAACACACTTGCGCCATTTATAAGGAATTAATGCCAACAGAAGGAAATCGTCCTCAATGGCCTCTTTCAAATGCTCGTCTGTAGCTAACCAATACCTTCGAGAATTACTTTTTAGTTTTCTGAGGAAATGGAAGAAGTCAGTAAAGTCAAATTCGAATTGAAAGTTGGAAAGTCTAGCTCAATAAAGCTGGATCTTCGCAAAATTGCTTAAATTTTGGTTGCTGCATACACTGTTACGTTGTTACGATTATTACAATAATTTGAGACACTTTTCGGCGATAACCAAACCCAGCTGTTTAAGGATGTTACCGGAAACCTATATACTGACTATAGAGTCGTACGTATCCCAAAATATTGTAGCTAAGAGCTTTTCAGCTATAGCTTGTATGTAAGCTTTCTTTGAGTACAGAAAACCTTTCTGAACCCACTGTTTAGACTCTAATTTTGCCACAGGGTCCCAGTGATGTACCCAATTCTCGTAATCGGTTACTATCCACATTAAAAAGTCGGGATCAGTTCTCAAGGATTTAATTAACTGTTTCGACAAATTGTTGTTTAAGCACCTTTTGCTCGGGAAACAACAATATTTCTAATGCTATGGCAATGGTGGATACGGTAGTCCCCAAGAAACATGACATTGACTTTGTTGCACACTTGAACACCTTAACCGTTGCAGGTCTTCCCACTTCTGGTATCTCCTCTCCAGAGAAGCTATTTTTATTATTGTATTTAATTGTAAAATATGAAAAAGCATTGTTTCCATACACCTAAATAATTCTTTCGCGAATTGTTTTCCTCTTTTGTTACATGTTAGTACAATTCGATGTTCCCATTTCAAAAAGTCATTTTTACACAAAAGACACTGTACAAAATGAAAACTAACTGCCGAATTTGTACCAAACTATGAAAGAGTTGTCCCTATTTGGCATCTTCATTTTTGGATTGCGAAAATTTCTCTATATATTGCTGTAATATTATAATGGGGGGCTTTAATGCTAATTGGGCATTTACCTTTGTATCGCCGTCGGGACAAGACCTGTTTCCATGGCAAAATAATATCTTTCCTCGCCGGTCAACGAGTACTAAATTTTAAAAATTGAAGAAGGGTTTTTGGTTTTCTTTGATTATTTTAGAAATGTCAGAAAAATTGTAATATTAAAAAGGGAGAATAGAGCATTATAAAATGAAATGTGAGTTTTAATCATCGTTAAATGGAAATGGAAAAGTACTGCATGTCGGGAAGAGACGGCAGTGCACGGTAAGCAGAACCAGCCTGGCGGAGAGGAGTGCAGTCTGTGTACTTGTGGAGTAGCAGTGCAGCGGCATTTTTGCATGCCTAACTTCTGTGAGAAGGTTGGTGCAGATAAAACATGATCTAATTTCGGCGACAGTAAAGCATAGTAAAAGTTTGCGCGTGTTAATTTTATTTTTTTGAACGTTTCAACTTTTTTAAGCGAGTCGAGGCCACGAGTGGGGACGTTCACCTAATTTCCTAAGATGACAGTATTGTGTTCGGGCTAGTTGGCGTTAGTTTTTAACCATGACTTATAGTTACATAGCAACTTTTTGGCGCCCCCAACGTGGGGCGATCATTATAATTATTTAATTGGAAAACACAGCAATATGTTTGAAGTTCTTCATCTGTTACGGCCTTTCTGGGTATACTGAAATTTCAACACACACATACTGAATATTTTCCTACATGGAAAACTTGATTATAGTAAAATACAAAATATTTTCCTATAGCCAACATCATTATAACTTAATTTTCTCCTCGAAGACATTGTGACTGGAAGAGTTCAGATAATGCATAAAACAACAAGAAGACATCAATCATTTCCCAATTACTTTGTTTTATACATGTACTTTTATTTTTTAACTTTAATTTAACCATAGCTTTATATTGCAAAACTGCATCGATTATAACAATTACAATAAAATCATTCAGCTAATGCTAGAGTTTCGATTTTTTTGTCAGCATATTTATAGAGAATAGGGGGCATACTAATAGCAACGGGCTCCTTTAAAACTACAGAAAGGTGGTATTAAAAACGAAAAGTTTACACACAACTTTAGAGTTCTTACCCCAAACACTATTGTTATTCTAAATACTTTCCCAAAACGCAATAGTACTTTTCAAATCATCAAAACGATAACATTAATGTTTTCGACTTCCGCAGAGTGTTCTGCTAAGGATGTTTTGGGCCTCTGCAGTTATATTGAGGGTCAATGGTTATTGTCTCAATAAAGCTTAATTTCCTGCTGGTGTTAGTGTTGTTCTGCCACCATGTAGTTAACGAGAACGAAGAATGTTACGCCATAAAACAAAAGCAACGAATATCCTTCCAGCAAAGAAGCAAGGAGAAAAGTAAATGATCAAACCTTCGGCTAAATTACATTTTAATGGCACATATATAGAAAATTCTACTCAAATATCGGTTACTCGGATTAAGTGCTTAATGCGGCTCGTACACTGCAATAGAACAGAGAAGCTGCGGTTGGGGAAAGCGGAGGATTCCGGGCGGCGGTTCACAGAGCGAAACCTTGTAATGGCACTGGCTACATATACGTTTAATCAAACTGCTATAATAGGGATATATTTTCCGAGCAGACACTTATAGAACTCATATTGTGTGTTGAGAAGTTACACTAATGCGTTTTGTTTTGACACTTCAAGTCTCTTGCAATAGTTGACCCCCATCAAAATGTCACCTCGCAGCTTGCTTAACAAAGGGATAGACGGATACATGCAGAGGAGAAATTATCCACAGAAAGACCGCAAGAAATATGTAAAATGAAGTATATTATTTTTGATGTTTTTTATGTTTGCGTAAAGGATTTCGTGAAAAGCCTTTAAAGCTTTACGTGCACCACTGAATAAATTCCGTGTTCTCGTTTAGGTTTGCAGCTTAATATAAAAACAACCAGCTTTCGTATATGCAAACTTTATAAGCCCCGAATTACTCGTGCAGTTTGATGCTTTTATATTTAAATGTATTGCCAAGCAAAGGAGCTTTATTTGCAAATTACGTGTACGAACAAAACAAACCCCCGCCCAATTTGCATATACACCGATCGCTTTCGCACAGCGCAGGCCTGGCAAGTTTTATTACCAGTTTTATAGCCACCTTATTGTCAAATAAGACCGCTCGAAATTCCGCCGCGTAATTCAAATGTTCATTTGCAGTGATTAAAGACGGCCATTTGTTTTAGTGGGACGATGATCACCTGTGTTAGTTCTCAAGTTCGGGGGCGTTTGCTCCAGGGAGAGATTTCCAACTAAATGGTTGTATTTATCGTCGATTTGTTGCATATGTAAATGGGGGTGATATCCCTCAATGTCGTAACTTCGGTTACTCTTCGTCCGCTGTCAAAGTTAAGATGGAGTGTAATGGATGGGGTGGCTCATGAGGCAGGCCAAGGTGCGATGCTTTATCTAGGTGGGAACTTTGCATAAAGCTGACGCAAATTGAAAGTTCTAGACGTTAACTAAAATTGGCTCCACTATAATCTTGATTGTGGGCTGCCTCGTAAGTGGAATGATGGCTTATTAGAAGCCGCATCGGGGAAACGTGTCCATATCTGTAATGTTATTAGACAAGTTCTTTTAGGAGATTAAGGGAGTCGTGTGCTCTCGCTGAGATAACCGCTGCTCTTTGTAAGAAGAAAGTTTTCCGCATAGCAACGGATTGGCTGAACACAACCGCAAATAAACTTCCAAAGCCATATTAATACTGAATGTAATTTCTAGAATAGCGACTATGGTATCCAGAAGTACTAACACTATCAATGCAAATAATAGAGTACTTAACTTACAGTAAAACCTTAATGAGGGAATACTTTTCATAATTCTAGGAATATGGGGTAGCAAACAGACGAAATAGTGCATTCCAAATGCAATGTGCAACAGAATACATAAAGCCTTGTCCAAACCAATCGTGCCGCTCTCTGAGCTACGCGGCTCAGAACAGCGCAGAACGGCTCCAAATATTTAATAATTTAATAATGTGTTGATCACTGATGTCCCATTAGGTCGCGCGCAAGTGAATGTGGAGCGAGAAACAGTGAAAATTGCAAGTGCCGCCTTCATCATAATTATTCTTCACTTGGAAAAATAAGAAAATGTCGTCATTCGGTAACAGCAGTGCTGAAAAGTAGATATTTATATAGTGGAAATCAATTACATTCTGAATGACTTGTCCTTACCATTCCACAATTCAGTTTTTTACTTACATAAATCAATTAATTTTTCAATTTGTTGATGGTTCCATGCAACAGTTATTTTAACTTAAATTATAGAACACCTAATTCATACGGTAATTCTCGCGAAAAGTTTTCTCGAATACAATCCAAACATAACGCGCAAGAACGAAAATTTTCCTTCGATGTACCGACACGCGAATTGTATTTGTTGGTATACGAAGACTGGCATGGCTTTGCGCTATTCTGTATTCTGTTTGGACAAGGCTGAAAACGCACAAAAATAGTGAGCCAGAAGGAAAAACGCATATCTACACAGTACTTAAAACACAAGAAAAACTCAGTGATAATAAAACACACCCTTGGCTTTAGTACAAGAAGTTTGTTGTGACTGCACCAATTACACCCAAATAAAATAGAAATTAAAGAGAAAACACGTCTATGTTTTTGTTCATTTATATTGTTGATTTATTTTGATTTATAAGTTTATTCACGTTTGTTGCTATAAGGTAAAGGGTCCAAATATCACCCATATTCTTAATATCGCATAGTTCAATTATTCTCTGTATAGTTGTACCATCATGTACAAGTAGTCTAATCTTGTGTCTTACCTCCAAAACAGTGGTCCGTGAAGGTTTCATTTGCGCGTGCGAGTCGTGTTGATGTGTGGTGATTTTTTTTAAATATTTATGCAAGGTGAGTTGTCAAACTACGCATATTCATTATAATACCTATAGTACACAAGTGTTAAGACATTTACTTGTTATTCTGTATATTTAGAACACAGTGGTAGTTATAATTTTTTTATTGAATAGACGCCGCAGCGGAAAACATGGGACAAATTGAAAATGAAACAGGCAGTAAGAACTGTAAAAAAACAGGGAAACGCGCCTTTTAAAGGCTTCCAAGATTTTTCAAGTTCTAAGATCTACACTTAAAGATTTTGTGAAGAGACCAACTGAAGAACTCCAAACACCGTTGGATACGCCTATGGGCCGTAAAACTGGTCTTCTCCCGAAATTGCGAACGAATTATTTCAATAAAGTTTAATAATGGAAAAATCTTACCATGGCCTTACAGCAAAAGATTTAAACCGTATGGCTTTTCAGCTTGCCTTACGTAACAACATACGCTATACGTTTTCTGCTGGCAAAAAATCAGCAAGAAGGAAATGGCTGCGTTTGTTTTTTAGAAGACACCCTGCTCTGTGAATGAGAAAACCATAGCCCTTGTCCTTACCCAGAATTACGGGTTTTAGTCGTGAAAATGTTGTTTTTCTCAACACTGAAACCCGACCTAGAAAACATCAATTTTTCAGCGATTCGGTTATTCAATGTCGACGAAACAGGCGTGACAACCGTCCAGCCATAAAAGTAGGAAGGTAGTTTCTCTTAAAGGTAAACGAGTCTTGCAACAATTGTCACTGCTATGTCAGCCTCTGGGATATTTGTTCCGCCAATGGTCGTATTCCGAAGAAAAAGGATGAAGCCAGAACTATTAGACGGAGCCCCAATAGGAAGTATAGCTGGGTGTCGTGTCTCTGGTTTGATCCAATCGGACCTATTTATTAGATGCATGGCTCATTTTATTTCTTATGTAAAACCGTCAAAGGAAGATCACGTTGTGTTGATATTAGAGGGCCATCAACGCACACACGTAACGTTGAGGTCATAGACCTTGCGCGAGACAATGGTGTGTCTTCCACCACATTCCTCACCCCGAATGCAGCCATTGGACAGAACATTTACGAAAACATTCAAAACTTATTACTCCCAAGAAATTGAAAACTGGCTAGCATCTCACCCATTCCGTGCTGCCTCTGTTTATCAAATTTCCGAGCTGGTCAAAAAGGCTTATGTAAAAACTGCAACAATGAATGTAGCTATGAAACGCTTTCAAGTGACGGGAATCAATCCAGACATTTTCACAGCAACCGACTTCTTAGAACATGAAGCAGCGGTTGCAATAGAGGCGGAACCAGCGCCTAAGCAAGAAAATCTTCAACTGACTCCAGAGATTTAACAACCTGAACCACTTGAATCGCCACATGGAAGACATCCTGCACCAGCGGTTCCAGACGCAGTCTACATCCTGTCCCAGTCTTAGCTGTATCTTCTTCGCCAACCAAACGAAAGTGTCAGCTGCTCTTATTAGTGGATCGCCATTCAAAAATGAGCTAGTTCAATCACTATCAAAGAAAAAAGTTAAACCTTTGACCTTTGACAAAACAGAACCTCAGAAGCTTGGGGAAGCAAGTTCTAGCCAAAGTAAGCCGTCTGCCAAAAGGCAAAGGCGAGTGGCAACACCTGAAACGAAGAACCAGCTTATGTCTTGACTGA
>JABXWE010025121.1:0-11546 GCA_014611495.1 Limonius californicus
TCTTCGGTTAAAACGTGATTACTTTCAGTTTTTATTTTATGGGAATTTATTACGCATCCCTCTGATTTAAATTTTCTAACAATTGTTTGACACTAAATAAAGATTAATTTTATTTTTTAGCATTGAATTAATTTGATTGCTGTGGCCACAGCATGCTTGAGTTGTCTGTATAGTTGGTTGCCTACACAATAGGCGAATTTGATGCGTTTCTTTTAAAAGTATACATAGGCTATGTATACTAAAAAGAAAAATTCCCTGTATAGTGAAGAAGACGGCAAATTTTTTCGTATGTCTTTCATCATAATTTTTTATTATTAACATTTTTGTTCTTTTGAATAAACCTTATGATACAGAAATTATTTTTACATAAAAGGGAGTACTTGTTTCATGTCGATAAAATGTAACGTTTTCAAGAAAAACCCTCGTAAGCCTTTCTGTCAACAAACTTAATGCGTTTTTTACATATTTTCAAATTGATATCTGTCAGTTTGACAATATTAAACCAGTATATTGTTGTTTTGCCGAATTAGTATGGAATTAGTAAGTAGTTGTTTGTTATGTATTAGAGATAGTTGGCTGTAATGTAAACAAACAGTAGTGCACAAGATTAGAACAGTAAAGGTGTCTTTTACAATATGGTCTCGTTTCGCATAAGATAATTCACGATAAATTCTGTCGGCGAGGATTAAACAGTATTAATACGTGTAAAGAAGAGTTAGAAACACAATACAAGGCGAGAAGCGTCATCATAATTCCATTACAGGCCCGAAACAAGATTCTGAAACTACTACAAGCAAATTATCCAGGTATTGTAACTATGAAGGCGTACGCACATAACTATATTTGGTGAATGGTGGCCAAACTTGGAAAAGGAGATAGTGGAAATGGTCGCAGAATGTGACAACTTTCAAATACATAGAAATTAACCCACCTACGGCAACTAGGCAGCGGTTGGAAACCTTCGATAATCCATGGCCCGAATTACATTTCATTACATATAAGAACAGATTAAAGAATTTTACAAGAGAAATGGAATTCAGTCTTAAGTCATACCATTGCACAATACCGTCCTTGTAGTAATAGCAAGCCTGAGCATATGATACTATATGGCAAGTGAAATTACCAAATTTACAAGAAGAAGATTTTAATTTAAAAAAAGCAACGACATTGAGCACACCCACTGAACTATTAACGGGAAGGAAAATAAGGAATGCTTTAGACAAATTACATCCTGATTCATGAAAGAGAGAAATTATTGAAAAGAAAGCTAAAATAAGAACTTTTGAAACTGGTGACCTAGTGTAGTACGTGAGAAATTATTTAAAAGGAGAGAAATGGATTACTGGGCAGGTCATTGAAGTTACCAATCCTTTATTTTGTGGTGAGTGGAGATAATTCGCCAATAGTCGAAGCAGCTTTGCCACCAGTAGCTGCAAAAGAAAATTTACAGTTGGTACAACATGCCAATCTTCCAAGAAGCATAAACTGTTTGCGTTGACTATTAGAACATTTAGAGGTCTTTGGTGTTACTTAATCCTTTGAAGTGATGTGGTTTCAACGTGGAACCACCAATTCAAAAATTGTTTTCTGTCTTCACACTGGTTTCCTAGCAAAACCTCCTTGCCAATGCTTGTAGTAAGGCATCACCTATGGGTCACTGCCACAACCATAGCTTGACTGGTTTCTATCTTAGGTGTACAGATTTCTCAATTACAAATTTGACGTTTTGTGCATGAAAATCAGTTGCAGTGGTTAATCAGTTTCGAAAAAGTAATTTCAGGTGAGTTTTTTTATATTTTCTGTAGTATTATATTATTATGCATCGATTGGCAACAGTAGTATGCAATAAATGGCTACGCTTCCTGTTTTACGGTAATTTTAGAAAATCATTGTTGTGGTTTCAGTGAGTAACCACTAACCAGTGTGTAACTTAGTGCCAAAATATTTATCATGGCAACTTTTATCAATATGAAAGATATGACTTCTGATGATGCCTACAAATTACTAGATAGTATTCCAAGTGATGGAGAATCGGATTTAGAAAGCGACAGTGGTGGCGAAGAAATTTTGGAGGCCGAACCCTTGGAAGAGGAACTTTTCTCTGAAGATAAAAGCGGTGATAAGGAGCCAGAAGATGCCACCAGTGATCCGGAGGGTGACATACCTCTTAGTGAACTTGTACCATGGAAGAAGATTGACTTTGTACCAAAATTGATTAATTTTATCGAAGAGGTGGGTCCTAGCAATGAAGTTTCGGATGCTTTGAAGACGCCAACTGAGTTTTTTCTATTACTGTTCCCCTTATCGAACACATTGTTGAACAAACTAATTTGTTTGCAACTCAAAATGGCAGAAATTTTATTCCAACATCAACCATAGAAATACAAATTTTCTTAGCGATAAATTTACTAATGGGAATAAAAAATCACTCTCGTATAGAGACTACTGGTCTTCATATCAGAACTGCGAGATACATTCATTTCTTCAAAAATGTCGGCAATCGTTTTGGCTCGTTGTTATCCAATTTACACCTAAATATTAACCAACAAATGCCGATAAAAGGCGAGGCAGGCTTTGACAAATTGTACAAGATACGCCCCTATATCGACAAACCGAAACAAAACTACCAACGTTTTTACCATCCAACTAAAGAGCAGGAAGTTGATGAGAGTATGGTCAAGTTCAAACGCCGCATAGGGTTCAAACAGTATATGCCAAAAAAGCCCATTAAACGCGGATTTAAAATTTACACACGTGCGGATAAAGAGGGCTACATATGTGATTTTCCAGATATACCTACACCGGAAAGCCAGAGGAAGAAGTGGAAGTTTTTTAGGAGAAAGAGTGGTACTGGATATGACTCAAGGACTTGAAAGCAAGGGCTATCATATATATTTTGACAACTTCTTCAGTACCACAAATCTGATGCATACTCTACAGCAAAATTTAATTTATTCTTGCGGACAGTGCGAGCGAATCGACGAAATTTACCTAAAAACGTAATACCAGACAAACATTTAAAACGTGGATGCTTGCTTGCTTGCTTTGAAAGAGCGAGATCGAGGACGCGGTTTTCCAAGCATCTCTATGCACTTAGGCCACATTTGGCCCATTGTACACCCTAACTAAGAATTTTGCCTATCTGGGGTAATTCCAACCTCAGTAGTGATTTTTAACGTGTCACACATCGTAGTGGCACGGGACCTACGGCTTTACTTCTTATCCGACAGAACGTGGATAGTGGGATTGGTTCACAAAGGATGATCAACTGAGCTGCATTAGATGGAAAGACAAATGAACGGTCCAATTATTGTCCACAATTCAGTCACCTATGGAATATCAAGTAATAAAAAAGAGAGAAAAGGATGCATCTAAAATGGAAGTAAAGTGCGGAGCATCCGTTGGCAAGGGTGTTGCGGGTAGATGTTCGGCATCACCTCTAACTATTAAACGCTTCAAACCCCATGTCAATGAAGAACCACGAAAGGACCAGGCAAAACATTTACCTGTTTATGGCACATCGAGAAGGTGTGCTATGTGTAGTACCAGCAAGAAGCGTCATCGCTCACATTGGTCTTGCACCCAGTGTAAAGTGGGACTGTGCCTTAACTCAGAAAAAAACTGTTTTCTTCAGTTTAAAAAAAAAATAAAATATTACATGTTTGTTAAATGTGATTTTTTTAATACATGTTTTTTTTCTTATATGTACAGTGAAACCGTCTCAAAATTTGGGAAAAAATCTAATTTTTTTAAATAAAGTTGGATATGGTTGTATTGGACTAAATTGATTATTTATACGAAGTTTCATTGTTGTCGGTAGAATTTTGCTAATCCGTGCTTCAAAGGGTTAAGTCGGGAGGAACTGTTATGCATAAAATAATAATAGTGTCATTTACAATACAGTCTCGTTTTTTAAATACGATAAATCACGGTAAATACACAGCTATATGAAAGAAAAAAATGAGGACGTTCTAGAAGGAAATTCAATAGAGAATCTAATGCAAATGACAATTGGTGAAGGTGGAAAAACTGGGTGGATAAAGACCATTAGAAAATAATTGACAGCTGGAAGATTGGCCAACCACTTGTAGAAGAATCGAAATCATGAAGAAGTACCCCAAGGCTAACTAATGTAACCATCATTATCAAGAATATATACACGTTGGTTAGCTAATGTAATGAAAATCATGTACAAAAACAAAATAAAATTATAATTTTGCTCAATGGTAATATTTATTTTTTGTAATAATAATCATAATATAGCACTTACAATATTACATAATTATAATCATTAACCAACGCTTTTTATCATTAATTTGATTGTACTCATCGTTTAATTACTAATTAACAATATTACTAGTATTCCTATTATACTATATTTCACGTTGTCTACTATTATCACAGAAATCTGCTTGTTTTGCCACACATTTAACTTTATAACAGAACTCAAAAACAAAATTTTTGGTTAATTACACATCTATAAAACGTCAATTAGACATTTCCCGAAAAGTCATCAAGTAGTCCTAGCTAATTTTGGCATAGGAGTTAATCATGAGTTTACTTTAGCCCTAACTTCTCTAGAAGTTACAGTTCAATTAACGCTATTTCTTAAAATAACTGTGGCATTGATGTAAGTATCGCTATTGTAAAATAACTTAGTAAATCTATTTTGATTGATTGATTATGTTAGTGTTTAACATTTTCAAGTACTTGTTTTAAACTTTTTCAACAATTATCATTCTGTACTGAGATTCCAAACAAACCTATCTACAATTATCAGCAAAACCAGGTTCGGATTCAACAACTATTAATCACAATTTATTATAAATTTATACATAATGTAACATAATTTAGAATCAATCAACCTTTTCTCGAGTATTCGAAACTGAGCAGTAAACTGAGCACAATAATTGTAGTCTTTAACTTTCAATAACAGTTTGTTCACTAAACGTTGTTTACTCGTTCACTTTTTTCATTTAAGGGTATATCTTCCATATTATCTTCCATAATTTCATCGTCTTTGGGTGCCTCAAAAATTGTTTTGTAAAACAGCGTGCCCACAAAGGCCCCTAAGATGGGACCGACCCAGTAAACCTACACAGAAACAAAAATTCAACCTACAATTTCTGAAATCAAATGAAAACAAAAACAATGATTAGCAGATATAGGTTTGACCTTCAAAAACAAAGAGTTCCAAATATTTTACGGACTTGTGGAAAATGCTATTAAATTTGATCATTCACTCAACGCAAGGTTTTGAAGTATACACATGATTTGCATAGTGCATAGTTGACAAGTAAAATTGTTACATAATGCTTACCCAGTGATCATCCCAGTCATTATTAAAAACTGCAGGAGCAAAACTGCGTGGAGGATTCATGCTTGCCCCAGTGAACGGTCCCTGAAACGTATAAAATGTAATCGAATTTTATTTGAAACTTGTAAAACTTACCGCGACTGAAGCGATAGCCATAATTATGAGCCCAAAACGTAAAGGAACAGAGTCACTGTTTTGAGCGTTTCTTTTATCCCAAACTGCACAGCAGACGAGAATAAGAACTGTAGTTATTATAGTTTCCATTGCTAGCGCCTAAAAATTGAGAAACAGATTTAGTCTTGAGCAAAAACTGTACGGAAAATGGTTAAGTACACAAAATCAGAAGTAGACCTACAAAACTACAGAGAAAAAAATAGAGAAGTAAAAAGGCTGATAATGACAAGAAAAAATGAACAGTGGAATGGAGGTTGTAGAAATATAGAACAGTATATAGGAGGAACAAAAATCTCGGAGTCCTAAAGAACTATAAAAGCACTGAAATACAACAAAAGAGAACAAGTGAATATAACATACATTAGGGAGGAAGAATGGCAAAATTACTAGAAGGAATCATTAACGGAAAAAAGACAATGTTTCATAGAAACGGAAGAGGAGGAAAGGGACAATAATCCAGAAGAGGGAGAGACAGAAGAAGCTCTGATAGAAATATCAATGGAAAACATTAAGAAAGCAATCAAAACAATCAAGAATGGTAAAGCTGCAGGACCGGCCGGAATCGAACCGGAGTTAATAAAATACGGTACGAACAAATTATTTCGAATTATGCAAAGAATGTTCCAAGAAGTTATTAATGGACAATAAATGCCCATGGAATGGAAGTAATCATACATAACATCAATCTATAAGAAAGGAAACCGGAAAAAATGCGAAAATTATAGAGGTATAAGCGTGATAGCAACGATGGGAAGGATATATGGAAAAGTAATACGCAATAAGATAGAAAACCAGATACAAGGCAGAGGAATAGGCAGGTTTTATAGCAGGAAGATCAAGCATTGACCACATTTACACAATACAACAATTAGTAGAGAAAGAGAAGGCAAAAAACAGACCAATACACATGGCATTCATTGATTTACGAAAAGCATATGATACCGTACCACGAAAAGAACTATGGAAGGCCATGTCAAAAATCGTAATACCCCAAAAACCGATCAACGCAGTAAAAAACATGTATAAAAACAACAGAACAGCGGTTAAAATTGGAAAGAAACTTACGAACCACTTTGAGACAACAAAAGGACTGTTGCAAAGATGCTACACATCACCCACACTATTTAAAATATTTATAGAACACGCGCTAGGTAACTGGAAAAGGAAATGCAAAGGGATGGGAGTACGAGTCAGAGACGAACATATTTACACATTAAGCTTCGCAGACGACCAAGTGGTGATAGCACAAGATGAGGGAGATCTGAGTAGTTACATGGTGTGAAAACTCAAAGAAGAGTATACCAAAGTCGGATTAGAAATTAACTTTGGGAAAACAGAATACCTAACGACAGTAGAAGAAAATATAAAAGATCTAGAAATAGAAGAAAACTTAGAAATTAAAGGAACAGGCAAATTTAAATACTTGGAATTTACAGTGACAAAAGAGGCAACGACATAGGAAGAAATTAAAAGCAGACTGGCACTAACTAGAACATGTATAAGGCAACTTAGCTCAATCTTATGGGACAGAGATATAACTAAGAACACCAAATGCCCGATATACAGTACAATGGTGCAGAGTACAATGACCTACGGGGCAGAAGTATGGGTTACCAACAAGAAAAACAAGGGAAAGATATCAGCAACGGAAATAGAGTTTTGGAGGAGATGCTGCAGGCTAACCAGAATGGATAGAGTATCGAACAAGGAGATACGGAGGAGAATGGGAAGGGAAAAAGATGGCAACACATATATAGGAAAAAAACGGTTGTTATGGTACGGACACGTTACAAGGGCGGAAGAACATAGATGGATAAAAAACATGACAGAATGGAGTCCTATGGGAAGGCGAAAAAGAGGAAGGCCAAGGAGATCATGGCGCAACGAAGTAGATGAAACAATGGAAAATCGAGGGCTTCAAGAGGGGGAATGGAACAACAGAGAAGAGTGGAGAGGAAGGTTGAGAGAAGAAAGACAGTGACAACTGTACAAATCCTTTATACATATATGTATATATATATATATATATATATATATGTTGGTTTTGAGGTTTCCGCGGGTGTTGTATGCTGTGATTGGCTTCCAGGTATTCTTCCGCGTGGTAACTTCTTGGCCCTGGGATGGACCGGGATGGTTGTCTTGACGACGTTTCGGCAAAATCACATTTGCCATCTTCAGGTCTTGTCGGATAACTTTCTGCTGGTGCTTCTTGTAATACGATTGTTGACGTTCGTTTCCGCTGGGGCTATATATACTTCTTGACCGTTCTTGAACGTTCTGATTTTGATGAGGTGGTTCTATGTTTACTTGTTGGATTCTGTTGTGTATTTGTTTTTTGGCGAGAACCGGTTTCCAAGCGGATGGTAGTCTTCACGAGAATTTAGGTTTCTTGGGTGTTTCTCGATTTCTATAGCTTCCCTTATTATTCTAGATTTCAGGTGTCCTATATTGGTCAGTACTTTGGTGTTTTCGAAAGCAATTTTGTGGGATGATGTGCTTACATGTTGTGCCAGTGATGAAGTCTTCTCGTTCTTTCGTACGGCATTTTCGTGTTCTTCTTTTCTCACGTTAACTCGTCTGTTTGTTTGACCTATGTATGTTTGATCGCAGTCCCGGCAGGGAATTTGGTAGACACCTTGATTCTCCAGGGGTATCCTTGTTTTGGGGTTTCGTAGAATGGAGCTGATCTTTCTGTTGGTTGTGAATGTTGTTTCTACATTGTGCCTTCGTAGAATTCTAGAGATTCTGTCTGTTGTTCCTTTGACGTATGGCAAGTGGGCTTTGGATGTAGGTTTTTCTTTATCATCCTGTGGCTTCGCTCGGCTGGGTTTAAGTGCGTCATTGATAGTTTGATTCTTGAAGCCATTTTGTCGTAGGGCTTTTCGAAGTTTCTTCATTTCTTGGTCTACGTTTTCTGGGTCTGCGAGTCTCTGAGAAGGGGTGACCAGGATTTTAACCACTGATCGAAGTTGTGCCGAACAACAGACAGAATCTCTAGAATTCTACGAAAACACAATGTAGAAACAACATTCACAACCAACAGAAAGATCAACTCCATTCTACGAAACCCCAAAACAAGGATACCCTTGGAGAATCAAGGTGTCTATGAAATTCCCTGCCGGGACTGCGATCAAACATACATAGGTCAAACAAACAGACGAGTTAACGTGAGAAAAGAAGAACACGAAAATGCCGTACGAAAGAACGAGAAGACTTCATCATTGGCACAACACGTAAGCACATCATCCCACAAAATTGCTTTCGAAAACATCAAAGTACTGGCCAATATAGGACACCTGAAATCGAGAATAATAAGGGAAGCTATAGAAATCGAGAAACACCCAAGAAACCTAAATTCTCGTGATGATACCCAAAGACTACTATCCGCTTGGAAACCGGTTCTCGCCAAAAAACAAATACACAAAAGAATCCAACAAGTAAACATAGAACCACCTCATC
Source organism: Limonius californicus (assembly GCA_014611495.1). Classification (NCBI taxonomy): domain Eukaryota; kingdom Metazoa; phylum Arthropoda; class Insecta; order Coleoptera; family Elateridae; genus Limonius; species Limonius californicus. The sequence goes on from JABXWE010025121.1 coordinate 8,951, forward strand.
AAAATCAGAACGTTCCAGCCACAGCCGGTCCCGTCACACGCAACCGAGCCCGGAATCAACAAAGCGCAACCGCACGGAACGGTCAAGAAGTATATGTAGCCCCAGCGGAAACGAACGTCAACAGTCGTATTACAAGAAGCACCAGCAGAAAGTTATCCGACAAGACTTGAAGATGGCAAATGTGATTTTGCCGAAACGTCGTCAAGACAACCATCCCGGTCCATCCCAGGGCCAAGAAGTTCCCACGCGGAAGAATACCTGGAAGCCAATCACAGCGTATATATGATGTCATGGTAATTTTATGAGCAGGTCGTAGGTGTACCGTCAGTGCACTGCATGTAATTGTGTGTACATATTTTTACTTATGGATCTCCTCATTAGGTATTCATGTGCTAGTGGATTTGTAAATGGTTGTTCTATTGGAGGTAGCGTTGGAATAATCAAGTTCGAATGGCGAACGTAGATATGTTCATGTGATCAAAAGGGTGAGCTCCAATAGGGCAAGTATTATAAAAGTAGGGTTGTTATGGTTATGGATAAATAAGGGTGGAAAATATTTATTCGAATTCCGATATTTGAATCAAGCGGAGGTGTGATCGGGCTTCACCCAGTAAATCACACCCGAGCAAACAAATTATATAAAATTAATATACAACGCATCGCATTTGGCATAATACATTTCATATTTTGTAAAAGTTATTAAAATAAACGAAGTTAAAGTACGGGCAGTTTTACTGAAGTGTTTGAGTATTATTAGATATATAGAAGCATAAAGGAAGCCACGAAACCCTGAGAAGAGAAGTTTAAGCCGAGGTGAAACAGTAAGGTGAGAATTCATTGATCGTTGAGTTGAAATCAGCTAGTACAATCAGCATTGGAAAGGTGTACATAGCAATATATATATATATATATATATATATATATATAAGGACGTAGCCATCGTAGCTTGTTATTCCTCTTCCTTTCTTTTTAGTTTCTGATAGGGCACGTATGTCTATCTGATTTCTTTCCATTTCCATTATTATTTCCTGGTCTCTTTTATTCCAGGATCTTATATTCCATGTCCCTATCCTTATATTGTTCTTTGTTTTTGAGTTCCTTTTTCACGAAAGGTTCGTCATCGATGTATCCGTCCTGTTCCAAGGCTTGTTTTTGGCACTTTGAGCAAATTTATTGTTTCTTCTAGGGTAGGTTAGCGGCCTCTCCCTCGATGCCCTCCTCCTTCCTCAACCGGGCTTGGGACCGGCTACGGCGGAGTTTATTATCTCTTGCTAAAACTCAAACAACACTTGGAAGGGCGTCGCTTTTTATCGAATGATGACGTGAAAAACTCTGTTTAGTCGTATTTTGCAGAGTTATCGAAAGAATTTTTTTCGAAGGCATAGCGTTATTAGAAAAACGTTGGAATAAGTGTGTAAGTGTTAATGGTTCTTAAGTTGAAAAATAACCAAACCGTGATATTTTCCAACAACTTCTTGGTGTGGTTTAAACAAATTGGAGGTTCACTTTTCCAAAAATGCCACCTAAAGTATTTATTTAAAATTAATCTAATTAACCATGAAAAATTAATTAGCGTATAACCATCTACAGGAAAGGCGAGCTACGTTCTCCTACCTTGTTTGTTTGTTTTGATTGGGAGAGATCTAGGACATGGATTTCCAAGAATCTTTATGCATTGAAGCTCTTGGTTTACATCCTAACTATGAATTTTGCCTCTCTGAAGTAGTTCCAACCCCAGTAGTAATTTTTAACGTGTCGTCCCTTGGATCTAAAGGCAGCGCGCTAACCACTAGACCACCGATGCCAGCAAATTGTCCTACCTTAAAAGTGGTTGATGCAACCCAGCATTACAATACAAAGTCGAGCTGTCGATTTACTTAATTTTAATTAAGATGTTTTGAAATAACGGGAAACAGATTTGCTGCTTATTTTTGGGAATGCCGCCGAAATGCAATTCGCAATTTATATATCAGGTGCTACTGCTAGAAGACAACTGACTGAAAAATATTTAAACGCCTTAAAACAGACGCAAAGGTAAATTTGTTAATTTCAGAAGATGTAGGCCTAGAACGCTTTCAAACATGGAAAATGAACTAGCAGTGTTAGAGAATGCCCATGGAATTCAAAAAGATTTAAAGACAAATGTGGGTAGAACTTCAATTAGAAGAATTCTGATATCAAATGTATTTCAACCTCATCACGTTACTTTGGTGAACGAACTGCATCAAATGAACCTCAGAGAAGATTGCAATTTCTTTCAGAATCAACTTCTTTCAGATCCATATTTTTTAAATTGTGTATTGTTTAGCGATGATGCAAAATTCTCGACCGATGTTTAAGTGAATATATATATATATATATATATATATAAGTACAAGTAGGTTCTATATAAGTGAAAGTACCTAAAGAGCTAAGCAAATAGCTGATGCCAAAAGAACTACGAAAATTTTTAAATTTGCACAAAATGTTTCTCATAACCTGCTCCAAAGATTTTGTCCTTTACTCATTCTTACAACCCGTCTCTGATGCGTTAAATAGGTGTCCTTTACATTCAAAGTTTTTAGATATGTGCTATTAAATATAAACATTCTTCACG
>JABXWE010025124.1:0-14950 GCA_014611495.1 Limonius californicus
CAAACACGTAAAAACTTGTCTGGCATGTGATAAATAGAAAAGAAATTACTGACCTACCTAATAGTATTGGTTTGTGGCAGGTGATAAGAAATTTTTTTGCACTTCTATCTTACTCTCCTTTGCATAACATGTCTTTGAACTCGCATTTTTGTTATTATCCTGTGGTACTTTTCAATTATTATTTTCCCATATCTTAAGGATCCCATTGCCAAAGAAATGTTTTTTCTAGTTTGTATATATTGTAATCTACCATAGGATTTACTATTTGTATCTATTTCTGATACACCCTGTATATATAAAGAAATAAATGTTTTTATACCGTAGGATCTGATTTCAATTTTTGGACACGTTTGTGCATCGCCATATATATTTAATAAATTAAGAAATATAAGAAACTTTTAATCTTCACACAATTTTGTGGGCGTAGTACATTTCAATACAATATTATAATGATTGCAATTATGGACTACGTTAAAAAAAACTTTATTGTACAAGGTGTATACAAAAAGTTTGTAGAAATTTAAACCTGCAGCACTTTAGGACAAACCGTAGACAATGGCTCTATTATTTTCTTCAGGAGGTTAAAAACTTATTTTTAAAATACTGAACGCCTAACTTTAACACAGCTGCTACTTTTTCAGTGTTACAAACAAAACTCATCCTTAACAGAGTTTACCTTGTTATTATGTTTAAAGAAAACTGTGAGATATTGAAAAGCAGTATTTTCAGTAGAATTCAATGAAATGACCAATCAATGCCTTGGATGTTCTACATGTTGGTTGGTTGGTTTTTGATTGGGAGAGATCTCGGACGCAGTTTTCCAAACACCTCTTTGCACTCAGACCATATTTGGCCCATTGTACACCCTAACTATCTGGGGTACTTCCAACCCCGGTAGTGATGCAATATCACCGACATGGGTTGGATTCGACTCCGCGTCCCTTGGATCTAAAAGCAAGTGCGCCAACGACTAGACCAGCGAGGCCGGCTTCTACATGTGTTAATGTTGGTGGTTATTTCCACTTTACAAGTTTTCATTAAAAAGTTCTTCAGGAAGCTCCCGATCTACTGATGAATTAACCAAGTAAATCAACACAATTGCAATAATCCATTTATTTGATGAAAGCAAAAGAGATTTTAATAATTTATTTATTTGTTGAGAACTAATACGTAACTTTCGAAAATACAATTTACTTGTTACCGCTGTCGTAAATACCGCCCCAACAGTATAATACTGGTGAATGTATTAGTAAATGCTAAAGATAAATGCCACATCCACGGGCAATGTAGATGAGAAATTAATAACACACATTTTGTATGCAAACTTTATCTTCAGGCTTAGGCACAAAACCTTTATCTAGCAAAGTTCTTCAAATTGTGGAATATGAGATTAAAAACTTCCATCTGCGAAGTATGTCTTGTACTAACATTGAACGGCTTCCATAATATATTTTCCAGGTTTGAATACTTGGGAAGTTATTGCACGAAATACATGCACCAAATTTTTTGAACTCTGCAAATGAATAAAATGACCTAGATCTTTAAAGTAATACGAAATCTACATTCTCCTTTAACCCATGTTTTTGCAATTTTATAGCTTTCTTTTAAAATTTATTTCCTACAGAATTTTAGAGGATTAAAAAAACAAATGCCTTCTCGTTGTAGGTTATTAACAGGCCATTGGCCTACACACAGAGGAAGAAGAAGAAACGAATTTCTATTTACTCTTCTTCTTCTTAGAGTGCTTTATGTCTTACGAGACGTAACGATATTCTCTCCTATGCCTGTGTTGCGCGTTTTTAGAGTGTCACAGACATAGAGGACCTACAGCCACTTCTACTCCAGAGAAGATTTACTAGGCAGGATACCTCGCTGGTTTGCCATTGCCTTGCGAGGGAGAACGGCCGTTAAAAATCCAATGTTCCGGTACTGAGAATTGAACCCAGGACCTTCAGCGTAGAAGTCTAACGCGCTAACCTCTAGCCCACGGCCGCCTCTCTATTTACTCAATCTATCACAAACTAAAATTTCGGCATATTCTTAAGACAAAGCCTGTATTTTTATAGCAGTAGAAAAATGTATATTTCTTCCGGCGATATAGTTCTTACGATGAGCATTTTTCAGTTTCGGATTAGTGCTTTATTTGCACACCACAAACTGAAGGCATATTTGTCTTTGTTAGTTGCTTGCAGATTCATATTTCCGACAAAGACGCATGTCGTAGTGATATCTGCAAACGAAACAACACCAACACTGTACGTGTGGCGTATTCTATCGGCTGACGCGTTTAGTAGAAAGAAACAGAGATACTTGAGGAATGTCGCGCTGATGTAGCCAAAAGTAACTACTTAAATCTGTTTCCAGCAGTATTTAAAATGTTTTGGAGGATCATATGTAATTATATGTTGTAGCGGTTTGGGAACGAGTTGCAGATGCATTAAAAATAAGTTTACCCACCATACGGAAAATCGTGCAGCAAAGGAGAGACAACCTGCCATTAATAAAAAAAGTGCACAGCTCCAGAAAAAAGTTAAAAAATGAAGATATGTCCGAAACATTAAAAATGATAGTTAGAGATGTAGTGTACAGAATGTAGATACGATGAAAAAAATTATTGTATATTTTACTCATACTGTTTACGCCTGTTTTATCATCTACCATTTTCAAGAATACATTCCAGTAACTGTAGTTACCTTTTAATGGGTGTATAGCAAAAATGCTATTAACTTATCTTCAACCTCTTAATACCAATTTCCACAAACCGGGATATCTACAGAACTATTTCCCGGCAAAAACAAAGGTTACCAAATTATATAAAATAAATTTCAGCAATAAACAACATGGTAAATAAAAACTCTTACAGGTAACTTCCGAAAATGAAATATTGACATATAATCCTCCAAAACATTTTCAATACTGCTGGAAACAGATTTAAGTACATTACAGACATTCCTCAAGTAAATCTGTTTCTTTCTACTATACGCGTCAGCCGATAGAATAAATCACACGTACAGTGTTGGTGTTGTCTCGTTCTCAGATCTCACTACGGCATACGTCTTTGTCGGAAATATGAATCTGCAAGCAACTAACAAAGACAGAAATGCGTTCATTTTGTGCTGTGAAAATAAAGCGCCAATCCGAAAGTGAAAAATGCTCATCGTAAGAACTATACCAACGAATGTGTTTTAAAAATAATCATTTGCAGGTATCAGAAAGTAGACAGTCGACATATATTTTAAACTGTAAGATTATGATACGTTCAGTTTAAAAGAAATGGAAAACCTGTTTTTATTGTAAAGATTATCAATCGTTGAGCGTATTTTTAATGGAATATTACCGTATCTTGATTTTAGTTAAGGTAGATCGTATTTATGAAATATTTTAAAAGAATGTTTAAAGAATGTAGGCACATTTAAAAAGAAATCCAAATGGTAAGCTGTCCAAGGTACAGAAGAAATAAAAAAATTATAAGGGGTTACATTCTAATTTATGTATTCAGATATAAATTTTGCTTTTGCTTGAAGATCTTTGTAGCTATTGAAGTTTAGTTTGATAACTGTCAAGTGATTGTGTTAAAGGTAATGAACACTGTAACTAAAGTGCTTATAGTCAAGGTTTATCCAACAAAATGGTGTATATCTTTCTATATACTACATATGCACTTCTATGTTACGCTCGAATGTGCTTTTAAAATTTCACTTGGTTTGGTCATCAAAAAGGAGATACAAAATAATGAAATAAACAATACAACTCAATTTATCAACACGACAAAAGATTTGTATGCCCCATAATTGCTTTGAAAGGAATACATACATTCTTTCTTCCTCCCACTTCGTTTCGTTGATTTAATTACAACTTGATCAGAGAACATGCATGTTTACCGCAGTTTCATTCCTAATCATGCTCTCTTTGGCAAAATTGATTGTCAAACGCAATTCGTTGAAATTAGCGCAACAGGCTTCTAGAGAAGCCCTAAACCATAAAATGCTGAATTCAAACGAGAAGCTGGGGCAGGTTGCTGATCCGAGTTCTTGGTTGCCTTGGTTCACCCTCGCGCCAAGCCCGGGTCCGGGGGGCAAAGGGGGCGATATTGATCAGGCAGCCGCGTCTTGCTTATGCCTCCGCGTGTGTTGCTGTGTTTTGTCATGTGATGGTCTAAATGTAAGCTCGTTTGCAGTATTTAAGTGGTTGGTGGTGTGTCGCGAACGCGCCAGATTTGATGCCTTTTGTACCTAATGTGCTGGAATTCGCATGCATTTTGTTGTAGATCCCGTTTCCAGTAAGTAGGTGTTTTTTATCACTATCAGCTGTACGTTCGTACAGCATGTTTCAAAAATAGTGGACATTCTCATGAGCTAATATTCACTGTATACATTGTTACAATCAGAAACCCTGAATACGTTCGGTAATTTTGTTTTGTCTGTCCACTGTATAACTTTTTACATTTGGAAACATAAAACTGTAATGATGTACCTATCCACCTCGTATTCATTTACAAAGCGATGATGTAGAAGGTGTTTACTGTCTTCCGGTTCAAACGGAAGTACTAGCAATGAAAATAACACCTTGCATACTTAATCCCATTTTTGAATATCGTCTTGTTTTCTTTTTTAAGTACTTGTTTTATTTATGTATAAATAGATAAGTTATAAAAGTTTCTTTATTTCGAATATAATACGACATATATTTTCCATTAAAACATTTACGAAAAATTGAAGAAATAACTGCCACAGTAGCAGGATCTTAAGGAAAGTACACAATTATTAAATATATATATTTTATTTATGCGTATGAAAAATGCCCCTCCGTTAACTCCAAAATGATCAGCATAACATCTCAATAATTCTTTTTGGCAACCATCATTATAACACCCGTTTGATAAGTATTTCACACTTGTCTGGTTTTGCGTTTATATTTTCCACATTCTCTAAGGATCTTTTATAAATATTCGCATTCCAAGTGGCTCCAAAGAAAATGGTCCAAAGGTATTAAGTGTGGGCTTCTTGTAGGCCATAGTATCGAAGCAACTTTTCCTATGTAAGGTTTCATTAAACGCGTTCAGACGATGTGGTCATTGTGTGGCGGAGCACCATCCTGGTGAAAAGTAATGTCGTTGCCAATGTCCAACGCACTTTGTTATTAAACAATCGTAATCCTAATTGAAAATAAAAATTCATAGGCAATACAACTCAACGTATTACAAAGAGCGAGCGTTATATACAAAATACGCAACATCTACAATTCCCAATTGAAACAGCATATATAATTTTTTGTTGGAAATGGTTAACTTCTAAACATCATGACTAAACAACTGTAGACAAAATCATACATCCTGAAATTTCAGTATCTATATGTATCTTTTTTTTTGTATCGATATATGAATTTATTGATATCTACCAACTATAGATATCTTTGTATTGACACATCCATTTCCGTACGTAGTTCTGTTATTTATATCATTACATTTTTGTATTGAGGCCAGTTATAATATTATGATGTTTGCCTACTTAGACATAACATCACATAATTCGTTAAAAAAAATTACCCTAGTAATGTAAAGAAAGTTTACTAAGATTCTTATGAGAAAATATAAGTTATTACAATTAATTAATTAAAATATACTAAAATTAGTGCAGTACTTCATATAATTATTATATATTTTTATTTTTTGTATTTATTTTTTTCGGTCATCTGTAGATATCTGATTTTCGAAACATCTGAAAAGGCTTGGGTATATTTAAGATATCGCTAGATTTAGATAACAGGAATCTGGATATTTTAGGATATATAAAAAATAATACAAAAATATCTGTAGCGATAGCTATCTCTATATCATCGTATACGGTGTGTTACAAAACGTACTGGCAATATTTCAAGGATGAATTCCAGAACTTATTTAGAGTCAAAAAGTCCATATAAACATATGTCCTAAACGTAACTGTTAACGAGTTATTGTTTATTTAATAATTTATGTGGCTAAAATTTTAGTTCAACGGATTTCTGAAATACTGATCTAGTTGCCATTATCGCGTCTTTTGTTTGGTAGCATGTGAACATCGTTTTTAACAAATTATTGTTTGTAACTTGTCAGTTTATTACTGTGATACTGAAGTTATTGGCTGCTTCTTTGTATCCTTATTCCCATCGTAATTCACAAGTGATTCACCATACCAATGCTTTTTTCAAATGAAGAAGATATTCATTATGTTTATTGTCTGTGTGACGGAAATGCTTTAGCAGTACAACAAGGATATCGTAGAAGATATCCCAATAGAAGACAGTCTACGCGTGCAGTTTTCGTTAATTCACACCGTCAGCTGAGGGAACATGGCACTTTCAATGCAAGACATGCAGTCGGCCAAGGAGTCGTTCGTAGACCCATACGCGATGATGAACAAGTTCTTGATTTATTAGAAGACCCGTCTTTAAGTGTGCAAAGAATTGCATTATGTACTGGAATATGTAGCAACTAGGTTTGGAGAATAATAAGAAGTGCTTGCTTACATCCATATCATCATCAAAGACTTCAAGCTCTAGGTAATAATTTTGAAGCTCGTTTAAGATTTTGTAATTGGGTACAAAATATTAAGATTTTGTAATTGGGTACAAAATAATCAAAACCTACCGCATATTTTATGGACCGATGAAGCTTCTTTCACACGAGATGGTATCAATAATTATCATGAATGGGCTGCAGAAAATCCTCGTTTACGAAGATGCTCGCATTTTCAACATAGATTTAGTGTTAATATGATATCTGGTATTCTTAATGATCGTATGATTGGACCATTTGAACTACCATATCGTTTGAATGGTGCGAATTACGAATCTTTTCTAGAAAACTCTGTACCCTTATTACTGGAAGATGTGCCATTAACTATTCGACGTGCAATGTGGTGTCAATACGATGGGGCACCAGCAAGTCAATGTCGTCGTGTTAGGCTTAACGCACATTTTCCGGGAAGATGGATTGGAGTAGGAGGACTCGTAGTATGGCCACCGCGTTCGCCGGACCTGATTCCATTATATTTTTATCTTCAGGGTCACATGATACAGATTGTTTGTGCAACTAAAGTGCCGATATTATTAGAAATAACCCAGCAACAATATTAAGAACGCAGCGACTCCTTCTGCGACGAGCGACTTTGTGTATGGAACAAAATGGAGATAATTGTGAACATTCCTTGTAAATAAAATAATACAAATGTATTAAATTATGTATTATAAAATTACTTATTTCATAAAATTCGCTGAACTAAAATTTTAGCCACATAAATTATGAAATAAACAATAACTCGTTACCGGTTACGTTTAGAACATATGCTTATATGCACTTTTTGGCTCTAAATAAGTTCTAGAATTCATCTTTGAAGTATTGCCGGTACGTTTTGGGACACCCTGTATTTCTTAATATCAATTGGTATCAATTCATCAACACAGACCTAAATCGTTCAAGCGTTGATAAATTCCATACCTTAAATTAAATTTTCCTATTTTAGACTATTGTGATTGAATATCTATTTGATACAAACAATGAATGGTTTGAAAAATATTTACAAGAAGGTGCGTTTCAGCCAGTTGGATACCACAAAAACTTTTAGATTTTGACCGACATAACCTGTAATTACTTTAATCCTCCGCGGATTAGGAATACGAAAGTGTAAAAAATAAACAAGGTGTTCCGTTTAAAGTAAAAACCTTGCCTAGCTTAAACCGAACATCCTATATATACAACATTTATGATACCTTATCTACTGCTTTATCGTAAACTAATTTTACATTTATACTTGTTTTCTAGATTCAATACTATAGGACATATTACGCAAATACCCACTAGGTGAAAACCCTTCAAAGAATATTTTTATTAATATATATTTTTTGATATTGCAAAATCCTTACACTGAATTCAACTGCCTGATGTACTGCTATTACTAGTTGCAGTAAATATAAGCTACGTCAACTTCTAGTAATACCGCGCCTTAAACTTTTCCTTTCCGCATTCGTACGTTAATAATCGCACTTGAAAGTCGCCGTTGGACAAGTGCGGCTGACAAAATTTGTTAAGTAATGTGTTCGTATGCAAATGAGGGTCAACGTTCGGAACTGTCGCAGCAAGCAATGACGCCAGACCATCTTACAGAAGTTTGAAGGTCAAGCTCAAACTATGACCCATATTGGCCGACTTTGCGAAGCGGTCGGAGACGGCTCGTCCTAAATACGGAGGCTATTGGAGAAAACGTTCTGCAAAATTTGGCCTACAAAAGCAGATATATTATACGGGGAAGTTCAGAATAGTATTTTGTTGCACGTACTGTTGGGGGCATTACATGTTTCCGTATTGGGTACATATATTGTTAGGAAATACAGAGTTCTAAGAAAAAAAAACAACATTTTTGTCTAATAACTAGCGGTGGGCAGTGTTAAATTTTTTTACCAATACTCAATGCTAAAATTATGTGTAGATTCATATCGTTATATGGCAAAATAATACCGATGTATAATGTATAAGTAATTTCAGGGTTTATTTGAATTTTCTTTTAAAACTGGCAACACTGTACATAAAATAAAGGAATCATTGATCGGAAACTGTCTAATTTTCTTTTTACATATTTCTTGAAAATCACCTCGGTTAACGGTATGGTGAAGGTTCCTTATTTAAAAAGATAATTGAAACATGATTCTGCTTATGTAAACAAATAATACTGTAATTTAAACATTTCAATGTGGTGGATGATACATTTTGGAACAAAGTTAGTTTATTACGACAATCTTGAAAACAACATTAGTGTAAAGAAATTTTCGGTATCCGTACAAAACTAAATAGGATTATCACATATTTTGGGTAACCCTACATATACAGGGTGTCCCGCAATAGGATGTATAGGTACATAGCTTTAGTACGTACTTTAGTAGCTCTTTATACGCCGAAAACTTCCAATAAACGTATGGCCTACAATTAATCATTACAAAGTTATTCACATTTTAATGTTACCGTTACGCTCAAAGATCATAAACAAAAGATGCATTAGAGGGCTCTGAAAGCAAATGTAAGTAAGTCTTGTGTTTATTAACTGCAATAAAATAAGTATGGCAACGTTTTCTAATGCAGAATATGCCGATATGCATTACATTTACGGGCTTTGCGACGGAAATGCACGTGCAGCAGTTCAAGAATATCGTCGTCGATTTCCTGGCCGCAGATTACCAGGTAGCCGAGTTATCAGCAATATGCATCGTACTATAGAGAAACTGGTAAAGTACCACAATCAAATCGCGAACGACCACAGAGGAGAAACGTTGATTTAGAGGAAAATATTCTCAATAGAATTGAAAGAAGTCTAACCAAATCGGTACTAACCCAATGCTAATATGGAGAGCCATTCACGATTTTGGCTTATATCCGTATCATGTACAAACAGTACAAGCTCTTTCACCAAATGTTTACATTGCACGTAAACAGTTCTGCCATTGGTTATTGAAAAATCAGCGGTTGCACACAAAAATTCTTTTTACGGGTGAGGCCTCGTTCAACCGAGATGGAATAACAAACACAAGAAATTCACATGTCTGGGCGCTAGAAAATCCACATGCATCCACGGAGTCACATTTCCAGCACCGTTTTTTTTATTAATGTCTGGTATGGTATCATCAGGAACAAAATGATTGCGCAATATATACGGGTCGTTTGAATGCAGCACATTACCTCCGCTTTCTGCAAGACGAACTACCAATGTTGTTAGAAGATGTACCTCTAAATATCAGAACAGATATGTGGATACAGCAAGATGGAGCACTTCCACATTTTGGCAGGGCGGTAACTGCATTTTAAAACGAAAACTTTTAAAACTGTTGGATAGGATGCCATAGGAGTCCCGTTATTTGGGCACCCAGATCATCGGATCTAACGCCGCTAGATTACTATCTCTGGGGCCGTATGAAGTCCTTGGTGTATGCGGTAATGTTAAACACTCGAGTTGAGTTGCTGGATCGAATAATTCATACTTCCAATATCATCAAAAACGATCCCGAATCTATCATGAGGTCTATCACCACGATTTCACAAAGGGCACGAATGTACATAGCTAATCGAGGAGGTCATTTTGAAAATTTGAGATAGACAAAATGTCAATAATTTCGTAGCGATTAATTTTAGGCCATATGTTTACTGGAAGTTTAAGAGGCCAGGAATACGTACTGAAGCTATGTACATCCTGTACTGTATAATAAAAGAAAACGGAACATAAGCTTACAAATTAAGAGTTAATTTGTATTTATATATTTATCATTATGTTGCAGGTTTTATGTTCTTGAAACTAAAATACAGGTTGTCAAATGAGAAGTTTCACTTGAGATGTGCAGAACAGGAAGCAAGACAGCATTCGGAGCAAGGGAGATGCACTTACTCTCGGTTCTCGCTTCAACTTCGTCGAAGTACACTCACGTTAGTAAACGAACGGGCTCGCACCCATTTGCTAACACAAGTAACGCGTACTTTTTCTCAGAGTGTACCCTATCTGTAGTGGTCGACGTTTAGTAAGTAAATGAGCTCCGCTGTAGATAACAGAAATATGCCACTGCGCAACTGCCCTGCACTCAAGTGAAACTTCTCATATAACAACCTGTACGTATGTTCAAACTTCTGCAGTTCTACTCATATGTTTATAGTGGTTAAAAATTTAATAAGAAATTTTAACCGTCATTACCTACGACTAAAAAATTGCTAAATAATAACTTTATGATTCAAATATTTGTTAGGTAATCTTAAAATATTTACAACTCAGCTTTCCTATATTCAAGAGGTTTTTGCGAAATTTACAGCACAGACAGCTTAATTTCGTGATTTGATGGATCCTAGAAAAGTTCAACTCGGTTAGAACAAGTCATTTAGAACTGCAAATATTTTCTCGTTATAACCATTAAAAGTAATAATACCTAGGAAACTTTATAAATAATTCCTTACACTATTAAAACTTATTATTATTATCATTATTATTAACAAATATCATTGTAGATACAAAATATGTAAGTCGATACTGATTAAATATGGTCTTTTGGCTTCTTTTGAGTGATCAAATTTAAACAGGAATGCTTAAATTAAAACCCAATCTGATAAAATTTCTAAAAATTAAATTAATTAAAGGTTGGCCGTGACTCTTGTTAATAGAATATGCATGGCAATTGTTTCGCTATATTATTTTGGCAGTTACTGTTACGATCTCGGAAAGTTCTGTTTATAGTAGCGTGGAACAGCGCAAATTTCTTATGAATGAAGGCGTAAATACCATTGAAATTCTTACAAGATTATGAGCATGATACGGCGATCAATGTCTTTGTTTAAGTGAGCAAATTCTTTTAGATAAAACTCGTGAAAAAAATAAGATACAAGTACAACGAGCTGCAACGTCAGTTAATCGTAAAAATGAAGAAAAAGCCGCAAGGCATACAAGTAATAGTTTGTAAAGTTCTTCCAAATTTATAAACTACACATTATAAAAAGCAAGCTAAAGTATAGGAAGTGCCAGGTGGAAACAGCGCTTGTTGAGCGAAGAACACAAGTTTAATCGTTTGCAAATCACTTCTTCTTTACTGCAGCGATATGAGAGGAGATGTATTTTTGAGTTCAATTGTGACAACTAATGAAACCTGGATATATTCTTTTATTTTTGAGTCAAAACGTACAAGCAAGCGACATCTACAAAGGCAACGGAAGCAAAAACTGTGTTGTGAGCTGGTAAACTGATGGCAGCATTTTGTTGGAATTCTCAAGGGGTGCTCTTTTGATATCCTTACAGAGCGTCGTACAATTAATGCAGACTACTTTTGCGCTATAAAGTTAAATAGACGACAGGAACAAATGGAAGAGAAGACAAAGTTTTATTTGCTTTCCCCAACACAATGCTCGCCCTCATACAGCTGTAAGAACAATTGAAACCATAAATAAACTTCAGTGGGACCTTCTCCGCATGCAGCATACAGTCCAGATCTTGCTCTCACCGATTTTTAATTGTTTGGCTCATTAGAAGAATTTTTAGAGCGAAAAAGATTTCAGTCAAATAACGACGTTAACGAAGTTTTTTAAGGGTGGATACGCCTGCAACTTCATTAGAAAAGCTATTAGAAAAATCAATTCCTGTTTAAATTTGAATACTCCTCGTGAGTTATTCCTGTTTAGTTTTTGTGCTTTAAATATTAAATCTCTGCGATTACGTCGAAAAATATTTGACAAAACTTTTTTTTTGCCAAAATAAGAGTTTGATTCTAAGAACAGCATTGCTAGTTTCACTTTCAGAAAAATGTTATGAATTTAAAGATCATCTAAAGTGTCCTGAGAAAACATTTTGTGTTGTCATTTGAATAACAAAAGTAAATAAAGTTCATATTTGAATATAAATTTAATAGCCATGGCTCGCTTCCACTTATATTTTAACAAACTGTTGCATCGCATGTTGCATTTGATAATTTATTTTTATAAAAAATGGCAATTCGAAAATTAATCGTTTTTTTAAAAACAAACCTCCCACAAACATTTTAAATTGTTATAATTAGAATAATGCAAAAAAATGACTCTGTATATGTAAGTTAATCCGTATATAGAGTGAATAAGGATAATAAAACTTTGAAACATATTAAATTACAAGAATACATAATAGTTTTACCATTCCACAAGATTCTTAATTAAAAATAGTTCATAGGAAGACATACACAAGCACTCAGACCTTTGAAAGGTAAAATATTCTGGGTTATGCCAAAAGCAAGGGACAATTTTAAGACCATCCATTGTAGAAATAAGACAAGAAACTATTAACAAGTAATTTTTGTAGCCTGAAGATGCTTTGCAGCCGAAATGTTTTGTACTGGTGTGTACATAAATACAAAATTAATATAAAAAGGAGTGCATTTAAAATAAACTCCCGGAATTCTACCATGGAAATCCTCGTATATGGAAAACTTTACCACATAGAAGTGCTCTGAGGAAATTACTTCGAAGAAATGCTTTTTAATTATTTTTAAATAATGATGAAAATGTCGGTATTTATTTTTCTTTTACAAAAAAACCTCTGTTTTTATTTATGGTATAATACGGCAAGTTTTCCAACATTTCCTAGTGAAAATCTGAGCAGTGTATCATAAATTGGACAGTTTCCTTTATACAGATTAACAAAGTTGAGTACCGAGGAAAGTATAAACATATATCGTAGAATTTACTTTGGAAAAATTAAATAAGTTTGAATGCTAGATAAGAGCCGTTATACAGGGTGTTAGACAAGTTTGATAAATGTTGTTGAAAAGTCTTGAGCTTAAGTGCATTTTGCCAAATTTTTGCAAAAACGGAGGTTAATAATTGAAGAGAAAAATGGTGAACTGCTTACTGAAATTATAAGAGGCAGACTATGACTTAGATTGTCATATCCATCCAAATTTTTGGCAGTTACTAATTGTAACGCACTAACTCAAAAAAATAACATTTTGAATTTGGTACTAGAAATGTATGAATGAGCTTTTTAAACAACAAAATCCAAGAAAAGTTTGGAAATGACTAATAGAATTTCTAACAATACCGTCTGACACAACTTTTAAACAACTGTCACACTATCTAGTAGTCTTCACAAAAATTTTAACTAGATTTAACGTTTATTAAACGCATACAATAATAATACCGTGACTAATATTACATATATTTGTATTTCATCATCAAAGGGGACTAGCCTAAACGATAATAAAAGGCCTACCCTATGGACTGTCATTTCACCAAATAAAACAAAAATCAACAATTCTCATTTTGTATAAATTTTAATCTTGAAAATTATGGATCTAAGACCAAGAATGCTATGATTTTTTGATTGCATTTTACAATATAATGCAGATGTCAAAGCGTACATATTCTGAATACCTTGCACATACACATGCAATTCTTCCTTTTTTAGCAAATTCATTAATATTAATGCAATTAATATAATTCAAGGTATTCCAACAGTGGAATGGAGAATTAATTGCATAACATAAATGGAATTCCACCTTGTATCTTTATTAATATTGGCCACCCAGCTCTTTTAATCAGGCCACTACTACAAAATATAAGAAAACCATTACTAATACTAATAATCAAATAACTTAACCTACAAATACAGTGCTGCAGGGATTTGTAGGATTGATTATTTAACTAGTTATGATTTTGATCTTATCTAGTGTAGTTTCGAGCTAAATATGGTTTATTCTCCAAAACGGCAAGCAAAATACTTATAAAAAGATGTAAAAGTGTAGAGTTCTTATTTAATTTTATTAAAAGTAATAATTTCCAGTTATTAATTATTAATAACGGGTTCAAAAACAAAATTATTTAATTTTAATATAACCAATAGCCCAGATTTGCTTATATTTTTCTAAATAAAAAACGGCGTGGCGATATAATTGTTTATGATTTTGTAAGTAATTGTTTAAAAAAATCCTAATGGTAGTTTCTATGAAACAATTGTAGCACATTCCCTTTATTAAGTCAATTAGAAACAGTAGGAACAGCACCTAAGCTATTCTTATTGTTTCTAATTGAGTTAATACAATAAGTTGTCGAGATACTATATAGGTATTTTTCCAAGCATAAACACGGGAATCGAAACGAAGAACGAGTATTCAGTTACACAAAGAGCAAAATATACCAAACATATCAGTTACACAATTATTTCTCAATGCTTCGAAGAAAGCATCAAAACTAATTTCGAAGAAAATATTATAGAGAGTATTTTAAATGGGATTAGAAATTTGAAGTATTTTTCATGAAATGGTATTCCTAGAATTTAGATACTTGATATAGTGAAAGCGGTGAAGACTGTATTTTTACGAAGTACAGAAACAATTTTAATACCTACCTGGGTGGGGGATAAAAACGTTTTTTTTTTTAAGTTAATAACTTTCACTGGTTGCAGCTATCAGTTTAAATATTTCCGTAGCTGTT
>JABXWE010025126.1:0-13411 GCA_014611495.1 Limonius californicus
ATTCGCATGTAATTCAGTGCATTATTTTAATTTCATTATTTTAACGATGGTATCAAATTTTCCTTCCGCACCACAAGCGCGGCTAACAGCCTCAAAACTATTTTCCGGGGAACGCTCTGATTTGTACCTATTTAGAGGATGATTCGGTTGGCTATCGGTTATCTTCGCTATACGCGATATACCAGGCGAATGGGGCACCGAGCACATTGTTCCCGATTTGCAGTCAACGTTTGAATTTGGACTTTGTAGCGCTGTTTTCGCGCAACCGCGCGTTTGAATTCAAAGACGAAAGTGACGTTTTTTCAATGATGGAAGCTAATTGTGTGCAAAAAGATCGACTCAACGCATTAGCGGTCCTATCAATAGAAAATAAGTTCGTCTAGTCTATCCCGGATTTTGACAACAAAGTCATAGACGTCTTTTCCAGCATGAAAAATAGGAGAATGGATTTTATGTACAAAAAATAGGTAAGTTTTCTCTTGTGCCCACCCTCTTTCTTAACTCACGAGCCGCCACTGCACAATTAGGTTGAAAAGGATTGCACTCATTTTATCTCGCTGATTCCCCGCTCTCATAGGTATTTCTTCGGTTAATACTTGCCGTGTCTTTATACGGGTTCTATTATTCTTATTAAGATATTCTAAGATTTTGATGTAGTTCTGTTTAATCTTTTGCTCTCAGAGTATGAATAGTACCCCAGGTAGGTGTACTCTGGCAAAGGACGTTGTGAAGTCAACTAGACAAAGGTACAACTGTTTATTAAATTATAATGACTTATGATTATCTTCCTTAAGGTTAATTTTGCCTCAATTGTCGATCTATTGTGCCTAAAACTCTGTTGTTCCTCACTTACTTCAATTGGGGGGGGTGGGGCGTCGTTCTTATTTCCTTAATTAAATAAATAACCTAATAAATTTTGAAATGTAAACTGTCAATTATTAATATATGACAGTTAATAGTTATTTATGGAACAAGGCCGTGAACTAGGACTTTTTTTTATGAGAATGAATATTATTTGGCGAGGCGTAAGCCGAGCCAAATAATCATTCGAATAAAAAAAAGATAGTTCACGGCCATGTGGCATACAAAATTTTGTGTGCAACTGTGAAAAATTACCAAAATTAAAGATAAATAACGTTCGAATTATCTAATAAAAGCTAATTTCATTCAAGATCATGACCCGTAAAAAAAAGTCTTTGTCGGCCGGTAAAAAAAAGTCTTTTTTTTACGTTGTCAAGACTTTATTTACGTTGTCAAGACTTTATTTTACTATAAACAAATATGCTATTTCACGACTCAAAATCAAGAAAAAAAAGTGACGTTTTTTTGACAGTTGCACACAAAAATATTTATAATGTTTGTTGGAGGCTCTTAGAAGTTCCAAGAAGGATTTATATTTGCATTTGTGCTATTTTAAACACCTTATTAGGAAAGGATGTTCGGAGCGGCCCATACTTTCCCCGACCACTGGGGAAATAAACTGCCCCAGGTATAAATACACAGCACTGGTCGTCTCGGCAGCAATACCATTCATACTTTTGGTAGAATATCTTGAGAGTTGTTAGAGTGAGTTATTGTTAATAAATTTTCTTAAAATTATTATTGTGTCGCAATTAAACAAAAAGAGAAAATACAGCGATCTCAATAGTTCGCACACCATTGGTCCTCCGAGCCGGATCATTGATCCTTCGTGCCTACAACATATTTGGTTCATCAAGCTGCATTATATTTGGATCTTCGAACCAAGAGTATTGGGAAGTCTGCAACCGGCATCCGGCATCCGGACCCAACAATTTCATTCATTCATTCACTTCATATATCGGCCAGCCAGTTCAAACAAAGCTGCAGCAAGGTCATCATCAGTTTAAACCTTTTTCCGTAAGTCCTTTTATTTTTCCTTATTTTATTATTGCCTTTACTTGCATATTTAATTATACCGGGTGTCTGCTAACATGTGTCTCAAAATTTGGAGTCTGCTTCTACCCTTCAAAACAAGTACGAAACGCTTAATAAACTATGTCCGGAAACCAACGCCACCCTAGATGTAGCACTTTGTTTAAACAAAATAAATAGTGTAATTAAGTACATTTTATTTGAGCTTAATAAAGTAGGCTGCTTTCAATATTTGATTCACTTTACAAAGGATGTTCGAAGTGTCCTCGAAGTGACGCGTCGTGCTAATGCTAATGCGTCGCGACGCATCAATGATTGTCTTACCCGTTCAAAGATACCTGCATTGTTTCGTATTGTTTGGCAAGCATTTTGAACTCTTTCTCGCAATTCTTGAACATTATTTACAGGAGAGGCATAAACCAATTGTTTTAGATATCCCCATAGAAAGAAATCCAAGGGGTTGGCATCAGGAAAGCGGACAGGCCATGGCGTCGGCCCACCTCGACCTATCCATCTTGCAGGGAATTGCTCGTTAAGGAACTGGCGAGCTGCAATGCTGAAATGCGGTGGAGCGCCGTCATGCATGAACCACATGTGCCTTCTTATTTCTAAGGGAACATCTTCTAGTAATCCTGGAAGAGAGTTTTCCAAAAAATCTCGGTATAAAGGTCCTGTCAGTCGGTTAGGCAACAAGAAAGGACCTATCAGAAAATCACCGATGATGCCCGCCCAAACATTTATGGAGAACTTGTGCTGATGTCTAGATTCCATTATGGAATGGGGACTCTCGTCGGCCCAGACATGAGTATTGTGGAAATTAAATATTCCATCTTTGGTGAATCCCGCTTCATCTGTGAATAGTATACGAGAGAGAAATTGTGGATTTTCAGCATCCATCCTCAAAAACCATTAAACAAAATTTCATCTTGGTTGGTAAACCGTCGGTTGCAGACCTTGCACACGTTGTACATGATACGGATAAAGCATCTGATCATGTATTACGTTCCAAACAGTGCATTTACTCCCTCTGCTACAGCAATTCTCGTCTCAGGATTTCTAGTGATGATATCTAAGATTCTCTCCTCTAACTGCGGAGGACGAATCGACTCACGCCTACCAGAATCAACAGTACTTTTTGAAAATGACACGTGGTCCCTTAGGCGTTGATCGACACGACTGAACGTTTTATCACAAGGAATTCGACGATTAGGAAACGTTACATGGTAGATACGACGTGCCCGTCGCGCACTACCATAAGCACGGCCGTAACACAAATACATGTCAGCCATCTCCGCATACGTGTAATCTTCAGCCATTACAACAAGAGCAAACCTAATTTAATGCGACACATATGACTGACAAGCACATACTAGACTTAAGTGAATTGTTATAATCAGAGTCCGGACTCGTGGGACTTATCTTTAAAAAAAGTGCTACATCTCGGGCGGCGTTGGTTTGCGTTTATTAAGCGTTTCTTACTACTTAGGGAATGATTTTAACGAAATTCAAACTCAAATTGACGAACATGTAAATGAAGATGAAACGGAATTGCACTTCAAGGAACAAGAAAGTTTTGAAAATTTATATTTTGATGTGGTTTCACGTAGTAATGATATCATTTCGAGTAAAACTATTTCTAATTCGCCCACACCAAGTAGTTCCAAATCAATTGCTACAGAGCTTGTACTCGCAATACATACAGTAACTTATCATAAAGAATTTTGCAAGCAGTCTGATGTGAAACCCAACATCAGTAGCAATTCTGTTGTTGTGGGCTAGAGGCAGCCCTTTAGATATTTTACGCTGAATGCTCAATTCCCAGTACCGGGACATCGTATTTTTAATAACCCTTCTCCCTCGCAAGGCAATGGCAAACCAGCCAGGTATTCTGCGTAGTATATCTTCTCTGGAGTAGAAGTGTTTACACTCCCCGTGATTCGGAACCGACGTTAAGCTGTAGGTTTTGTATGTCTGTGGCACATTTAAACGCGCAACACATTCATAGGAGAGAATGTCGTTACGTTAAGGAAGAATGGATTAGTTTTATTCTACATGAAAAAGTTGAAGAACGAAGGCGTGAGTTTTATCAGATTTTTTGAATATAAACGGACACAATTTTTCTTAATTAGTATGTATGAATATGAAATATACCATTAACAGTTTTTCCAACAAAATTCGCCTTCATATAATCGTTTATAATCAGTGTAATATCTAATGAATCATATTTACTTTAAGTGCACCTATAAATATTAAGCATTCAAACATAGTGGACTTCGATCTATTGACAACAAAGCACTTCGTGTTCGTTTACACAGGAGTAATTATAAAAGATTTATTTGCAAATTGCCACATAGAATGTTTATTGCTCTATATTTATCATTCCTAAGTATCACACCGTGGTTTAGATCCAATTAGGTTCGGTTATGTTACCTCCGATTATGTTTGTATAGTATGCTTTTAATTATTTCTAGCATGTCAATGACTGGGAAGAGCTTTCGTATACAACATATAACAAATAGAGATTTAACTTTTTGGAAACGCGATTCCATAGTCTTTTCTTATATTTTTCTAAGATTTCCTTTCCCCTCTTGCCGTTCATGCCGTGTGTGAACAAGGACAGAATCACATATTTTTTCTGTTATTATGTTCGTTTCAAATTTGCCGCTCTATATGAACTAATTTCTTAATTTGTTTGCCGCTTCGTCGGAATCAACAACGTTATTGTAATTGCAGTCTTACTTTGGGTTACCGTTTCGCTGTGTTGCGCCGTTCTGAGATTGAGCGTTGTTAACAGTTTTGTTGGTATTTTTCCTTTCAGAAATAACTTATGACCAAATTAGTCCCAGAATTGTTCAAGGTTTTTTCTTTGTAAGTTATATTTTCGCCGTTCAGACGGGATTTCTAGGAATTTCTTTGTTTAACAGTGCTAGCATTTAGGAATTGTTTTTCGGCTTCTTTCGAAGGTCACACGTGTTAATTTTCGTTGTAGAACATTTCATCACATGTCGAAATATGGTGCAATTTTTGTGGGAGAAAGTGCAGGTTCCCGTTGCGAAAGTTAGTCAGCCTTACACCTTTCCTGGCTGCGGTTTTTCCCAAATTACATCTTAAGGGAAGGGCCGTAAATAAATCGAGAGGTGCAAGTGTCGGCTTGGCTTTTCGACGGGTATACCTGGTGTAATTTTTCGTTTCGTTGTTTTACCATGGGGTGAAGACAACACATCGACAATTGTCGGATCTTACAGAAGTACGCTAGGATTTTAAACCCAAACAAAGGCAATTCTTTGGGAATTGGTCGATCGCCGTTCGGCGGATTAATTTATAAGCCCAGTGCCTGTCCCTGTGCTGCTACTATCGTTCAACCATTAACAGCTTGTTGAAATCAACTTATTTTCCGTGCATCTGGAAATCGCCCTTACATTGTGCCTGTCTCGTTCTAAGCCATTAACCAGAAGTTAAGGTAAAAACAGACGAGTTTTTTGTGTGTGTGGTGAAAAGAAACTCCGCGCGACTTGCAAAATTTGACCTAATTAAACTTTGTTTTGCTGGAACAAAAAGCGACCTTCAGTCGCAGACTGTTTTTGTTTGTACCAATAATTGTAAAATGTAATTTCGCTTATATTGTATGATGCCTGTAACCCCGACGCCTTTGGCCACGCAGTTTTTTTTTTGTAACAAAGTAAATATCGTGTGCCCAAAGTCGGCGAGCGTCGTTTTCCGAACGTTCGAATATTTGTTGTAAAACTATAAAAACACAGTTGATTGTCCTTTTTTTTGCAGTCATTTCCTGTATCGCCATTTTAATAATTTCATTATAATTGTTTTAAAATTTACTGTCTCTTTTATTACTGTGTACTCTGTATTTGTATGTGCATGAATTTTGCAAGCTTCGAGGAGGAGGCACAGTAAAAGTGAGTTCCATCCCGTAAGTTGTTGTCTTCTCGGCCTTCCACGAGGACCTACAATCACCTGGATTTGGAAGGTGGCGCCCACTTATTTTGACTTACCCTGTATACAACTAAATATATCCTCCCGTAAGCGATTTTCACGAACTCCACCTACTCCTCTGAGCTAAACTGTAGACCGTTTTCCATCTACCTGGTTACGGGTCGCCGGAAAAGCTCGATTGGCCCGTAACACTGTATTTCTGGAAACAAACCAGTAACATTTGCAAACGAGATTAAATTTTACGTCCTCGAAAGTAGTAAAAATACTTCTTCTTCTGATCATAGGCTAACGGCCTGCTAAGTTCCTACAATGGAGTACGTTTTATGAGTCCTCTTTGCATGTATGCCGGGCAGGAGGCTAGTCTAACCCGTCGAACAGAGAAGAGAAGTTCCACTACATGGTTTACGATTGTCAAAGATGTTCGTTTGACAACTGGGACCGACGGTTTTACGTACACTCCCAAGCACGTTCGGTTGCATATACCACTATATTGATCAACCCATTCGAGTACTGACCAGCGCGAATTGCGCTGGACTACGAATACCGTATGATCGGCGTCCGCAGTGCACCGCTACGCAACCGATAGTAAAAATACTAATACGATTAAATAATTGTATTTTATGCCTGCGCTACCCATACCAAGTGTCGTTGACACCCAGTAAACTTCGCTTAGGAGTTACTATTTCCATTTTATTATACTGACAACAAGCAGCTTTTAATGATAAAGGGTTATCACATTTGAAATTTTTTCTGATGCTAGTTTGTCATCTGCGGGGCTGCAGATAAAAATATGGGGTTGTAGAAACCCTTCGTATTCACCATCTCATTCGGAGCAGGAGAAAATCCCTATAATAGTTTTCAGACTTAAACTGGCAGATGTGTAGAGGAAACGTCTCTCTTTTCTCGAGATGACGCAGTTGACCATATACCCATTCAACACTATAATTGTTTGCTGAACTCTGTCGTAGCAGACCAATTACGAAACAGCAAACAATGATCTCTCGACTAAGTAAACTACTCTAAATGTCTTTGATTGAATTAGAAAATTATACGCCTGTTTAAAGTAATTAAATGAATTTAAATCGAGAGATACTCATCAATGTAATCCATTAAACTGCTCAGGTGATTTTCTATTCGACCAAAAAAGCACATTGCAGAAGACATGTCAGTCGTCTTTGTTATACATTAATTTCATTCATGATAAATATCCTCTTAGTTATGAAACCACAAGCATCTTCGAGCAGATCGTTATATCGCATAACTGGTAAAATACCCCAAGAAGACTTTTTGCAAACTGTTGGAACAGCATAAAATATATTCTTTTGTGTATACTTTGTTACGGGCCAAAAAAGATTCACGTTACGGCGCCAAATTTGTTACGGGCCAAACGCGCTTTCCTGGACCCGCAAACAAAAAAAGATGGTAAAGGCCAGCGGCTTGCTCAGAGGAGTAGGGGGGAGTTCGCTAAAAATCGCTTATAGAGAAAATGCTTCAAGTTGTGTACAGGGCGAGTCAAAATAAGTGGGCGCCACCTTCCAAATTCCAGCTGGTTTTGTAGGTCCTCGCGGAAGGTCGAGAAACCAGCAGCTCACGTGAATGGAACCTACCTTTAATTGTGCCTTCACCTAGATCTTAAAGCTTGCAAAATCCTTACATAAATATTCAGAACACAGTAATGAAAGACATGCGGAATTTTAACACATATAATGAACTATCAAAAAAATGGCACAGAACATACAAAGATAACTATCAACGATAGGAGACTTTATAACGTAAAACACACAGTAATAATTTCGAACGTTCGCACAGAACTCTACGCCGCTGGTGCCAATGCTACATTTAAATTGTTTCAATAACTGCTTGGCCCAGTTGCGTAAGTTTACAGAAATAATACCATAAAATGAACGTCTGTATATTATTTATACAAAATAAACAGTGGCTTCAGGTCACTGTTACTATTTTTATCAATAAAACCAAAACAAAGGTTAACACGTTTGAATTTTGCAAGTTGCACGGAAAGTTTTGCTTCACAAAAAAAAACACCAAACTGGAAGTTTTTACCTTGAATTTTGCAGACAGGCACAACCTTGACGAAGAGACGGCACAATTAATGGCGATATCAATTTATAAACGATGGACACAGGCGTAGCCAGGAACCTTCGATAACATAAAATGGCTGCAGAACCACGGGCGTTGGGCTTTGACGATGATCCGCCAAAAAGGCGATTTTACAACTCACTGAAGAGTTGCCTTTTCCTGGGGTTGAATCAAGATGTTCCCATTAATCCGGCAATAGCCGACAGTCTGTTAGATACCCCTTGGTACAACAGCGAAACGGAACACACATTAATGATACCCCTCACAAAAAAAAACCGAGAGCCGCCCCTGCAGCACTTGACGTAATTACGATTGCCGATGATGGAGCTTACGGACAACCGGAGTCCTCGAGATCTAATTATGGACTAACCCAAAATGCAATGGAGACCCTACTTCTCCCCTCAAAAGATTGCACAACCTGGCAAAATCATATGCAAGAAGTTCGAGAAGGAATTTTGTTTTTTGACGCTCGGAATTCCCAGAAGCGTTCAAGGTTTAGCACGAAAGAAAAACAGGAGCTTGCGATTAACACAAAGAGCTATTGACACAATTTGAGCTACGGAAGACAAAACAAAATACCGAAAATAGTAACCAAAATAAGAATTTAATTAGAACAGCGATATTAATTTCAACGAAGCGGCATAGAAATCACGGAACTGCCAAAGTGTGCGGCAAATTTAAAAATCACATAACACCCCCCTTACTTGAAGAGAATTTCTTCGAAATTCTCTTGAGAAAGAGAAAATCGAGGAACGTAACCAAAACGAAAAAGAGCAGGCGAAAACGAGAGGGTATCAACAAAAAAAATCTAAAAACCAAGTGAAATACACAAAAAAAAACAACAAACAAACCCAACCCAAAGATATCGATGAAAATAAACCTACTGCTGTGGAACGATGCCCACCCCATCACAGCAGACCGGTGTATAGCCGCGGTACGCTAACACGACGGGCAGCAACCACGTCGGGACGTTTGTAGGGGAGGAGAAGCCTCAAAAGCGTGAAGCGCTCCCTACAAACGGGGTCTGGTCATCCAGATCCGAAAACGGACATCAAACTATCAGAAACGATATTCAACGAAAACATCTCGGGGAAGTCGAAAACATTCCCACGAGAGCCTACAAAAAAAACCCCGATGGACCTGCTGAGGGCCAAAGTCCACCGTGCGTCTGATTGAACAAGTTCGCCCCCCGTGGCCGACCCAAGCCACGAGCAGTCCCCCCATTCAACCAAAACGACTTAAGATTGGGGAAAGACCCAAACGAAACAAAAGAACCAAGAAGGGTGGAAAGAGGACGAAGAATAAGACAGGGGATGGTTGTTGGTGATCAGGCAACAAAGGGCTGCAGAACGCAGTGGAAGAACGAAGAAGAAAACAAAGAGAAGAGAAGATCATCAAACGAACATACACTCACTCAAACACACAAAAAGTCAAATCCGGGTAAATAACGTCACAATCGGGAAAGTCTTACACCCGAGCAGGGTTCCGTCCAACCTGCCGATACAACTCGGGGAGGAGTTTAGGGACAAGGGACTTGAAGACGATTAACAAAAACCAAATGAAGAGAGCGTTCTGTGCGTCACGGGATCAGCACATCACGGTAGCCTCACAACAAACGGAGTCATCAAACGTAACAAGCCCAAAAAGGTTTCAGGGTACGAAGCGAAGAATGAAGGCAACATTGGTAGTCGAAAAAAAAACAGTGGAATTGAACCACAAAACCTTGAAGACGAAAGACAAGACAGTTAAATCCGACGGTAGTCGATGATCTGTCCAACGGCAACAAGGTAAACGAAAGCGAGAACGGTAACGGAAAAGGTATCGATAGCGTTAAGGGCAGAACGGCAGCGGAAACGCTAACGAGACGACAACAGAAACAGTAACGGTAACGTTAAAGGCATAACGGCAACGATAGCGTTAAGGGCATGACGGCAGCGATAACGCTAAGGGCAAAACGGCAACAATAACGATAGCGAAACGGTAACGAGACGATAACAGAATTAATGAAAGGTTCAATCTAACAAGATGCGATAGGCGAAAACGACAATAAAATGACTTCAAAATATGCGACATACCAAGAGCCTTGATTAAAAAATCATAAACACAAAGACGAAAGAAAACGACAAAATAAATCTCAAAAACAATCAAAAATTCAAAAACGGAAAATAAACGAGAGCGAAACGAAAAATAAACAACAAGAAACTTCAGTAAAGGAAACGACAGGACAAGTATACGAAAATAAACGACAGCACACGAAAAAAAAACTTCTAACAAAGCAAACCAAACAAAACGAGAACAACCAAAAAAAACCTGCAAACGATACGAGAACACGACAAGGTTTCGCGAAAGTTCGAGACAGGGAACGTAAATATCCAAAAAAAAGATTCTACAAAATTCAAAAAAAAAACGTACTACACTGGATTCACAAAGCCATGATGACAAATGCAAGAACAGCAATTCAATAAAGAAAGTTTTCGTAAATAAACTCAAGGTTCAAGGTCGGACACTACACGAAAATAAAGCGAAGGTTCGCCTTCAAAACAAGGAATTAAAATGTCAATCAAATAAATCGTGAAGATCGGGCGGAAAAAAGATACGGCACTGGATTCTAAACAAATGATTACGTAATTGACAACAAAGTCACCGAAGACAACAAAGTTCCAAAAAAAAATCTACGAAAATCCACTAAAATTTAAAAAAAATCTGGAATTTAAAAAAAGTTTTAACAAAATCTGAAAAATTCTCAAAATTGGGTGGTTATTTTTAAGGAATTCTACCAGAAAATTCAACAAAACAAGAATATCGCGACACAGGTTTACTAAAACACGGGAAATTTGAAGGAAAACTCGAGAAAATTCAAAAAAGTCAAAAGAAAATACTGAGAATCGAAAAAAAAAAATTCAAATGCGGGAAATATGACACAAAGTTACGGGAAAATTCACGAAAACAGGTCGGAAAACGTACACAACTTTCCAAATAAAAGCGTTTCACGGAAATTCTTCCAATACTCGGGAAAAATGGCAAGAAAACAGCCCCACGAAGAGGGTGCCAAATTTTGTTATTACTGTCGAAAAAAAAGTTCCACGTTGAGGCGCCAAATTTGTTACGGGCCAAAAAAGATTCACGTTACGGCGCCAAATTTGTTACGGGCCAAACGCGCTTTCCTGGACCCGCAAACAAAAAAAGATGGTAAAGGCCAGCGGCTTGCTCAGAGGAGTAGGGGGGAGTTCGCTAAAAATCGCTTATAGAGAAAATGCTTCAAGTTGTGTACAGGGCGAGTCAAAATAAGTGGGCGCCACCTTCCAAAATCCAGCTGGTTTTGTAGGTCCTCGCGGAAGGTCGAGAAACCAGCAGCTCACGTGAAGGGAACTTACCTTTACTTGTGCCTTCGCCTGTATAATTAAAGCTTGCAAAATCCTTACATAAATATTCAGAACACAGTAATAAAAGACATGCGGAATTTTTAACACATATAATGAACTATCAAAAAAATGGCACAGAACATACAAAGATAAATATCAACGATAGGAGACTTTATATCGTAAAACACAAACAGTAATAATTTCGAACGTTCGCACAGAACTCTACGCCGCTGGTGCCAATGCTACATTTAAATTGTTTCAATAACTGCTTGGCCCAGTTGCGTAAGTTTACAGAAATAATACCATAAAATGAACGTCTGTATATTATTTATACAAAATAAACAGTGGCTTCAGGTCACTGTTACTATTTTTATCAATAAAACCAAAACAAAGGTTAACACGTTTGAATTTTGCAAGTTGCACGGAAAGTTTTGCTTCACAAAAAAACACCAAACTGGAAGTTTTTACCTTGAATTTTGCAGACAGGCACAACCTTGACGAAGAGACGGCACAACTAATGGCGATAACAATTTATAAACGATGGACACAGGCGTAGCCAGGAACCTTCGATAACATGAAATGGCTGCAGAACCACGGGCGTTGGGCTTTGACGATGATCCGCCAAAAAGGCGATTTTACAACTCACTGAAGAGTTGCCTTTTCCTGGGGTTGAATCAAGATGTTCCCATTAATCCGGCAATAGCCGACAGTCTGTTAGATACCCCTTGGTACAACAGCGAAACGGAACACACATTAATGATACCCCTCACAAAAAAAACCCGAGAGCCGCCCCTGCAGCACTTGACGTAATTACGATTGCCGATGATGGAGCTTACGGACAACCGGAGTCCTCGAGATCTAATTATGGACTGACCCAAAATGCAATGGAGACCCTACTTCTCCCCTCAAAAGATTGCACAACCTGGCAAAATCATATGCAAGAAGTTCGAGAAGGAATTTTGTTTTTTGACGCTCGGAATTCCCAGAAGCGTTCAGGGTTTAGCGGATGAAAACAAAGCTTGCGATTAACACAAAGAGCTATTGACACAATTTGAGCTACGGAAGACAAAACAAAATACCGAAAATAGTAACCAAAATAAGAATTTAATTAGAACAGCGATATTAATTTCAACGAAGCGGCATAGAAATCACGGAACTGCCAAAGTGTGCGGCAAATTTAAAAATCACATAACAACTTATATTCCCAATGGAAAAAAGGAAGATATTCGCTAAATCCTATATTCCCTACAGACATGTTTGAGAAAAGCTTTGTAACGTGTGATTTCTGACGCATAGTGTATATCAGGAGTGTTTCCCTTTTCAACGTTTGAGCGGCATATTTCGAGTTTCGATTCTATTATTTGTCCTCATATTTTGTGGTATGCGCATCGATCGCGCATTGCGATTTTCGGATCGGAGTCAATTGGAACAGAAGAACGCTTTCAACTTTCAAGAAGTGCAGACTTGAATTTTTAATTAAGGTCGTTACGACTCGGAAGTTATTCCATTTTCTAAATTTTCAAGTGATTAGGGGAAACTTAAACACGTTGGTGTGATAGTAAGATTTTTCCCAGGGTGTAAATCCAATTTAGTGCATTCTTGAAGAGTTTTCTTATGCCAATTTTACATCTAATGGCAAGTAAACGGCAGCCGGTAGAGTGAGGAAAAATCCGGATCCAGATCGCAATTATAACTACGTGGGAGATAATTTCCAGGCTAGAAATTCCAGTGCAGAGATTGTCAGCGCAGATGGGCGTACAACGAGACCAGGTGTAAAAGAAAACTCTTCAAGGTCTGTAAAACAACCTTCTTTTACGTACCTGCGTTGGGTTGATAAGGCCACGGAATTTCGAGAACTAGCCAAAAACTAACAACGACAACTCGTTTAATTGCGTTTAATTGAATCGAACTACGCATTATTGCTTTCCCTGTAAATTTAGATTCAGCTGTTACAAATTAAATCAGAGACAGTAGCGTACTGTGGTCCGTTCAATTTAAATTGGAATGTGAATTTATATACATATATATATATATATATATATATATATATATACTTGGGAATGTGTTCCTGATTTTTGTTTATGATTTTGATGTTTCATATATATACTTGT
>JABXWE010025131.1:0-27307 GCA_014611495.1 Limonius californicus
TGAACCTCTTCCCCTCACTAGAATTTTGATATTGGAGAAATTGGATCAAAAATTTAATTTTTGATACAATGACGTATTTTTGTTCACATAGAATGTTGCATCCATTCACCATTTTGTGTTTGTAACCCATTGATTTAATACTTTTGAATAAAGTAGTCCTGCCCCCCTTTGTATTCCAAATTTTCGCGAGAGTCAGCCAAGAGTTTGTCGAGAATAAAATGTTCATTCTTCAGATGATACTGCCAAATTTGTCGTTGCAAATCTTTTCTAAACGTGTAATTTAAGAAAACATCCGTCTTAGCGCGTATACTACAAATGGAAGATTTCAAAAAGTCCTGTCCTTGTGATAAAATGTCCCTTATAGAACGCTCAGACACCTAACATTATAAGTAATTTGCAATTGCATATTTAAGAAATAATACATGCTTACCCCAAATATATCAATTAATCGATTTATAATCGTAAATCATGTGAAGTCTGGCCTATCTCTTTTATAATGGTTGAAAGCTTTCACAATTTGCATTTGCATACTATGTGTTTTACTAATTCTAAACTTATTAGATTATTTTAGAAAAGTAGGGGACTCTAGAGCTGGCAACAGGGCAATTTCATTTTGACATTGCTACAAATCAATCAAATAAAATTTCAGAAAGGCAACTTAAGAAAAAAAAACACAGCCTGCTGGATGGCAAATCAATCGTGAATAGTGTATATTCATTCTATGAATGAGGGGTACATCTTCTAACAATAGTGGCAAGGCGTTACGCAAAAAGTCAAGATACAATTGGCCAGTCAAACGATTGGGAAGAGAAAAAGGTCCTATCATATGGTCTCCAAAAACACCAAGCCAGACGGTAATTGATAATCGTTGTTGATGATTCGCATCAATAATAGCATGAGGGTTTTCATTTGTGGAAATTAAAAATGCAATTTCTCGTGAATGTAGCTTCGTCAGTAAATAAGACTTCACTAACAAGTTTGCGGTTTCCGCAATTCTTGTCAGTGCCCATCGGCAAAACACCAAACGTGCAGCAT
Organism: Limonius californicus; assembly: GCA_014611495.1. Lineage (NCBI taxonomy): Eukaryota > Metazoa > Arthropoda > Insecta > Coleoptera > Elateridae > Limonius > Limonius californicus. The sequence goes on from JABXWE010025131.1 coordinate 1,036, forward strand.
AATCAGCCACAATAAGAGGCTGTACTCTTTGAATATGGTATGGGTACAATTCTACAAATTAGGGAAGCATTAATAGTAGTTTCGGCAGAAAATCTTCTAGTATTGGTACCTGGATTTTCTTCACTATTCTGATGTAGTGCGACCACCACCACCGTTTCTTGATCTAAATGCGCCAACTTCGGATAAACATTGATGCAAATTTGTAAAACAACCTGTCATACGGAAGTGCCCTATTCGGAAATGCTTCGGCATACAAGCGACATGCCTCATAAGAATTACCATTGGCCTTACCATACACGAAATTCATATCTGCCATTTCCGCGTTGGTATAAATATTCCAACAACAACAATAACTACATTGTCGCTTACAAAAACTCAAACAGAGGTTCTTTTATCCACTTTCATAGCAGACGTGATAAATACGATTCTGCACACCTACTTTGCGTAAATAATTTGGCTGTAGCTTGAAAACCCAACCGGATTGGGAAATTGGGTGTGGTGGGTTGCCGATTGCAGGTTGCAAGATTTTTATTAATGATGGGGAATCGAACCCAAGTACCATTGCACATCATCATGGTTACCTTCCTTCTGACTGCTGTTCCGTACGTAGGTTGTTTAAAAACGATTTTCATGCTAATCGAATATAAACTAATGTTAACAGACAGTGGAAACTTCCTAAAACCAGAAATAAATACTATATGCTCATCTTGAAGATATGCATAACACGTAAATAATTATTCCAAACTTTTATTTGCATAATTACACTACAGGCTAATGAGCAAATATTTAAATAACACCATTAAAATAATTTAGAGGATTTTGATTGTATTATATTAAATGGAGCATTTCCAATTTTCAAACGTAGGTTCTAATCAGGGGTTTGGTAGGGATTAATTTACTATTTAACACGATATAATCAATCTGAGTCTCCCTTTATTTCTTCCATACATCCTTTTCATAATCCCATTTAGAAGCAATGCCATTAATAACATTTACTCGTGCGTCTAACATGCGCCTTAGTTGTGCGCGCTTACTTTCTTCAGAGAAACTGTCGGGTAGTGGTTGGGTACTGTACACTGAAAAATAAATCGTACAAATAAAATGTAAGTTACAATTCTGAAACTTTTAGTAATTGATTACAACAAAAACTAAATTACTATGTAAACATGGCATTGTATAAATCCATGTAAATATGTATCATAAACCCCCAACAATATTCTCACGTACTATCAGGGAGCCGCAGAAACCAGTTAAAAACCGTTGTTCTACACTATATACAGGGTGGCGAATTTTTCAATGTTCACCACCACTGGTATTTCGGAAACGGTAAGAGACACGAAGTCGTTTAAATTAGAGAAAAGTTGTGCTTTTTCGTGACGATTAAAAATCTGAAAAGAAATCCTAGATATTTTGACTCGTTCCTGATTTATCAGGAAATCCCAGAATATTGGCATTTCAGAAGAAAATTATTATCTTCCCTACCATTGACGCTACTTCCATCAAACTGGGTAACTTTATATTTTTGACCACCTTGAGATATTGACGAAAATTTTCTAGGCCTTCTAGATTTCAAGCTGCGATAGTCAACTTTTATATTTCTTACGGTCACCATATTGGATTATCACACTATTATGTAGACAAAACATTTATTGGTATTTGAAAATTTGTGTAAATTATTTATACAATCGTGAATGCTTTGAAAAACAACTGTAACAAAAATTAAAGTGAGAGATTGTATTGCTAACTGTGTTTTAAACTGCTGCTGCTAAAACTGGTCCCCACAACGCCCATACTGTTCAAGAGTATTTAGATGCACATTTTCCAAACTCATGACTTCGCATGTTTGATCCTGTTCTTTGGCCTCCACCATCGCCATGCTTAACGCCTATGGAATATTTTCTGTGGTGCAGTGTAAAAACTTGTATACAACGGTAACGGAAATTATCAGATATCTTAGAGTCAGAATCGAAAATGGCTTCGACTCCATTCCAAAAAGCAATAAACGAAATCAATTTGGGGACTAACCTCTGCATCATAAGTAACGGCGCGCACTTTGAACAATTTAAATAATTACCTGATGTTTTCGAACTTGTTATCGCGTTCTCGTTAGACCAATAAAATGCTTGCAATATTTATGAAATCAAAATGACAGTAAGTTTGAAAAGCTATTTTTTTTGTCTACGTAGTGACGTAAAAATTCAATATGGCGGCTATAAGAAAAAAAAATTACTATCTCAGCTTGAAGTTTAGAGGGCTTACGTAATTTCTGTCATTGTTGTTCAACTCAGGCTGGTCAAAAACATACAGCTACCAAGTTTGATAGAAATAGAGTTAATGGTAAGGAAGACAATATATTTTTTTGAAATTACAATTTTCTGTTTTTTCATGATAAATCAGGAACTGATCAAGATAGCCAGGATTTGTTTTCAGATTCTCAATCGTCATGAAAAAGCACAACTTTTCTGTAATTAACCGACCTAATGTTTCTTAGCGCTTTCGATATACATTCACCATTCACCACCCTGTACACGTCTGCTAAAAATAGTCTAATCAAATAGTATATTCAAATAGTTTGCAGTTCGAGTATGTATTAGTATGTATATATATATATATATATATATATATATATGTATAAATATCTCTGTCAGTCGTACTCTCAAAGCTGAGAGGTCGTGATTTCATGAGTCTTCAATTTGTGTTGTTGATGATCTGCTTCCAGAGTTTCCTGTCATCTGTTGTTACGTTTATTTTGCTCCTATGATTTAGGCTTCCCGTTGTGCTCGTGGGTTTTTGGGAATCTTTTGTATTTGTTCGATATTTGATTCGAATTGCGCGGGGTTGATAACGCTTTTTGAGTTCCTGGTTCGCAAATTTTGGGATGGCAAAGTTCCGTTTCCAGTTCGAGAGAGTCGTGTGTTGTCTGTGACAGGTATCAGAGCTTCGTTCCTTTGAGGTGTGACTTTTTGAAGTCAAATCAGTTTGTATCTGGATTTTTGTTGCCCCTGTGTTTTTGCCTTCAATAGAATATTTGGACAGTTGAGCGAATTTTGTCTTACGCCAAGTAATTTCGCGATCGGTACGCTATTTTAGATGCGACCCTTATTGTTTCTTACCTTGAAGGCCTTCAAAATAGGGACAATCGAATGTTTGACACGCGTTTAACCTTGCCGTATACATTTGCTTTGATATTTGAACAATTAAGATTTAGGGTTTCATTCGCCTAATTGCTTTCCAATTTGGTTTACATTTACTTTTTATTTTACAGGGTTGTTTTCTATTATTTATTACAATTTTATATTTAACCTTTTGTAACTTCAATATTGATTACAGTAATTACTACCGTTCACTACGGTCGAAGTGTATTTACCTGAATTTTGTTTATCTGATTTGTTGGTTGAATTGTTATATCGTTATGTGTATTTACTATGTTTTGCTTATGAATTAGTCAAGTTTCTTTATATTGATATTTTTATATTTTCATGCTATTTATTTTCGGGGGAAAAATACATTTACTAATCTCTAAACTATTTTCGAGTTTTATTGTTGATATTTGGTTGTTTTTGGAGTTAGCATCATTTACTTGGAGCGGTAAATGGTTGGACTTAAGATTATTTTGATGAAGGTAAGTTCCTGGCGCCCTAAGTTTTTTTTTATATATCTACTTGATTCATTGAAGCCACGCCCTTCTCGGCTGAGTTAGCAAAATAATCCTTATCTTGTCATCGCCAAATTATTACCATTTCTGTATACTCATCGTCGAAAGTAAATGTATTTATTGTGTTCGTAAGGGTGATTTGGGTGACACTGTGTCTCTAATGGTTGTTTGTAAGGGTTTTCCCGGAATTTTCTTTATCTGGTGGGAGAGCGACTCCTTTCCCTTTGGCCTTCTATTTTTCCTTTTATCATCAATTTTTCCATGTTGTCTCCTTGTCTTCTGTTTATATGCCCATAGTATTGGAGAATTTGTGGCCGGCATATTATTGACAGTCGATCGTATACCTATTTCTTGAATGACTGATACGTTTGCCCTTCGTGCTGTTCAAGGGATGCGCAGTAGTCTTCTTCAGCACCAGAGCTCAAAGGAGTAAATTCTTTTCCTGTCTGCTTCTTTTATCGTCCAGCTTTCTACACCATACATTTGTTTTTCGCTAATATTAGTGTTTGTACTAGTTTTGTCTTGGTGTTTCGCGATATTTGTCTGTCCGCCCATCGTATATTATTTTTAGATTAGTCATCGCTGTTCGTCCCATTTGTATGCGTCGTCTAATTTCAGGTTCGCAGTTTCCCTGGTTATTTATCAAGGCTCCTAAATATGTTAGGTTGTTGGTTCTTTCGATATCTGGTAAGTTATTCAGATGTTGTAACGGTTGTAGCTTGTTTCCTCTGTCTACTGTCATTATGTTGGTCTTGTTTAGGTTTATCTCTAATTCCAGCGTTCGGCTTTCTTCCGTTAATCGTTGAAGTAGCTGTTCTATTTCCTGTTCGTCCCTGCTATTAGCGTGGTATCGTCCTCGTACACGAGATTGTTGATTCTCTTGCCTCCGATGGAAATTCCTCCACGCCGGTTTTCTGTTGGTTGTGTGTCTGCGCATAATGATTTCGCCGTAGATATTGAAAAGTCTCGGGGATAATATACAGCCCTGTCGGACACCTTTGGCACATTTGAAGGGTCTGGAAGTTTCGTTTCCAATTCTTACGTCATTTTTGTCTTCCTCATATAATGTTTTTATGGTGTTTGTAAGGTATGGGTACACCCATTTCTTCGAGCACTTTCCGTAGGAACTTCCATCTCAGTCTTTCACGCTTTTTTGCAAATGTTCGTTATTATTTCAATTCCTTCTGGACCTATTTCTTTCAGCAGTTGTGTGGTGATTTGGTCAGCTCCCGATGATTTGTTTCTTTTCGGTTTTCTGAGGGCATTTTCCACTTCTGTTTTTAATATTTCGGTTCTTCTTCTTGTTCTTTTAATAATTCATTCTCGGTGCTTTCTCCTTTCTCTACATTTTCATCTGCACACAGCTCATTACAGTAATGTTTCCATGTTTCTGTTATATCTGATGTTTTCCACAGTAGTTTATTATCTTTGTCTTCTCTTTGTGTGTTTTTTGGTTTAAAATTTCGCAATAACAGTTTTACTTTCTTGAAGAGGTCGTGTGTTTCATTTTTATTTGAATGTTGTGCGATTTCCTTGCAGATTGCCTTCTTTATATAATCATTATTGTCTTTTCTGCACATTTTTTACTTTCCCATACCTTATAGGTATAGGGTAAGTATTGAAATCATGAAAATTTTCGAAATCGAGATTTTAACGGATATATCCGTTTTGGGTCTCTAGGAACCCAAAAAAGTGGTTTTTAAAAAATGTCTGTCTGTGGGTGGGTACGTACGTATGTACGTACGTATGTACGTATGTGACGCTCCTACAGCCGAAAGTATTGTTCCGATTTTGATGCGCTTTGGAATGCGGGGGTGTATCGAAAATTCATCGAAAAAATAAGCTTTTCAAAAAAATCCGAAACCGGAAGCGGAAGTTACGCATGTTTTTTTGGTATCACTTTTTTCGTGATTAAAATTTTGAAACTTTTATCACGGATAACGATAGAGGGTCATAAGACAAATCTGTTAGTTTTTTGCCGAACTCGCTAGCTTTAAACTGAAGGGCGCTATGATTTTTTGAAAATTTTGAGTTTAACGCCCAATTACTCGAAAACGGATGAATCGATTCAAATGATTTTTATTTTCTGAATAGTATATGAAGGGTAAAATGAGGTGATATAAAAAGTTTTTTGAAAAATTATAAGGGGCCTAAATTACGAAATTTCAAAATTTTGGAAATTTCAAAAAATTATTTCTCAAAAACTGCTCCAAGGAATTTTTTTAAACTTCATATGTCGACAGAACTCGCAAGGGGCTATCGATATGTTTTTTGAAGAACTCCGTAATTTTCCTGTGGCGCCCTCTACGAAGCTTGGAAGTTTGAAACTTCAAACTCCTTTAATTAATAAACGAAAAAAGATAGGAAGCTGGGGTTTTCACTGAATCGCTCAGTACGTAATGGAGCATATGAATATGCAAAGAAATATTACACTCGTGGATATATGTAAGCGCCCCGGCCCCCTCCCCCTCTTTTTTAGAAAAATATTTTTTTTATTCTAACGGTTGTTATTTGTTTGCGTCAAAGAATCTTTTTCCGCGAAAATAAAAAAAATCGATTTTTTATGCCTTACAAAATATAATTTCCAGGGACTTAGAAAATTTTACCTCGGTAGCAACAGCGATCGGTACTAGTTAGACCGCGCGACGTATATAGTAGAGAATGAAGTATGCCTGGTTGCATATTAAAAGGAAATTAAGGGTAAGTCTGTTCGTTACGAGGCAAGGTTTTAGGATAGCACTTGAACAACCGTTTTGAGGAAAATAACTCTACTGTTGAATAAAGATGATATGAACAGTTTCCAGTATGGGAAAGTCCAGGGAGGCAGTCGCGTCCACTTATTTGTATTTGTTTTGATAATGAGTTATATTTATGTTTTGCTTGTTCATTTGGCGTTCCTTTTTTCTTTAAGGTTTTCCTTTCTACTATTACGGCTAAGAGTCTCGTCTTTTATCCATGGGTTCTTTGCACGGCCTTTTTATTTTTCTTTTGTCTGCCTTTGTGCTTCTTCTTCTGCTTTTGTTATCTCTTGTTTTAGTTTATAGTTTATTCCACTGTGAGTCAGCATCTAGTTCTTTTATTTGTGTTTTGAGAATAGTTAATTTTGTTTGTATTATGTTATTATATTTATCTTGAACTGTCTGGCTGATTTTAGGGTTTTTCATTTCTACTTTGCGAACTTTGAGCTTCATTCTGATTTTTGTTGGTAACAGTTCGTGGCCGGATCCGCATTCAGAGCCTGGTAGCGTTTTAGTGTTTATTATTGCCGATTTCCATCTTTCATTTATCATTATATAGTCTATCTGGTTCCTATATCTGCCCCCTGGAAATTTCCACGTGTATAGACGTCTTTTATGAGGTTGAAATTTTGTGTTGGTTATAGCTAAACTATTGTCTATGCAAAACTGTAGCATTCTTTCGCCTCGTTTGTTTCTTTTTCCTAATCCGAACATCCCTACTAAGAGTCTTAAATCATGTGTCTCTCATACTTTTGCGTTGAAGTCCCCTTGTACTATTGTTATGTCCTTCGAGGTAGTTTCTCTGAGTGTGTTTTCTAGCTCCTGGTAGAAGTTTTCAATTTCTTCTTCTGCTGCCTTTGCAGTCGTGCGTAGGTATATTTGCACGATGTTTATATTGCAGAGTTTTGCTCCGAGTTTTATCATGATTATTCTGTCGTTTATATATATATATATATATATATATATATATATATATATATATATTATTACATAATGTATGTAAAAATAGCAAACTGTTAATACAATATACAGTATGTCTTAATAGTTACTCATTTGTACATACTATATGTGCAATGTACAACATGATTTTGCAGAAAATATATAATAAATACTAGTCTTACCAAATAGGTGCATTAATAGAAACATCCAAATACCAAAAGTAGCCATTATTATGCCGCTTCCAATAATAGATTTCCATTCGCCACTAGCGGCTTGGAACTCGGCGTATGTTTGGCAAAATGAAGCTCTATACAGGGTCTTTTTCTCCTGAACGGTTAGTTTCCGCCAATCACCCTTTTCTTTCTCCCTCAAAGCCTGTATTAGATAAGCAATATATTAAAATTTCATCGTGTTTTACTGCACCGTGCGATCAATGAAAATATCCCGGGCTTATAGCAACTATACTATTTAATTCTTCTTCTTCTTCTGTGTATAGGCCAATGGCCTGTTAACTACCTACAATGGAGTAGTTTTTAGAGCCCTCTTTGCACATATGCCGGGCAGGAGGCTAACCTAACCCGTCGAATAGAGAAGAGAAGTTCCACTACGTGGTTAAAAATAATGCTGTAGTATGCATTTACATATTTTAAAATAAATTATTTTGAAAAAATACGCCGTACTTCTCAGCAGTTAAGGTGCCCGTGATATCAACACTTCGAGCAAAACATCCGACATTTAGACTGAACCCCCTTAGAAAATATTTTGTGTAATAGCTAATAAATCAGTTACAAAATTGTATACGTCTTTAGGCACCATTTTCTTCTAAAACTACACATTAACCTTACCCTATATTGCCACAACTTATTTAAGTCGATATTTAACGCTATGGGAAGGATGGTGTAAGTCTCAACACTTTAGTGATAAAAAGTCAGTTTATTTTCGATAAATCCCCGTATATTGTAGTTAATTCAGAAAAAAATTGCTGCTAACATAAATAATATACGAGTTGAAAAGTAATTGAAATCTCTAAGAAAGTCAAACAGAAACTACCACATAATTACTGTGGTATAACCCTGTTAGACACCCCTTTTAAACTAACTACAAAAATAATAAGTGACCAAATTAACGAAGTGTAGTTGCATCAGCCAACATACAGCATGAGAGACAGGTCTTGCGTTGATGCTATCTTCGTGGTACAGCTAATCGTTCGGAAAGGGTTGCAATTCAATAAAGCGGTAGACTTAGAGAAAAGCTTTTGATAAAATTTTGTTACACGATGTTACACATATTTTAAAGAAAAGAGAATTAGCACAAGATTTTACCAAATGGTTTGCAACATTTTTGCCTATATTAAATTATTAATAAAAATAACCTGACAATATTTAGGCCCTGCAGATGCTAAAACGGGGATAAGAAAAAGGGAATCTCTAAACCCACTATTGTATAATATCACTATACAGATGAAATTCAAAAGGTAAAAACCGAAGCAGGCTACAAAATGTGAGGTGCAGCAATAAAAGTAGTGAGTTATGCAGATGCAATATTAATTGAAACTAAATGTTACAAACCTGAAAAGCATATAATATGGATATACAGGGTGTCCGGGAAAATGTGGGAAATCTCCCGGATATGAAAAAACACGTGAAAAGAATACTACAAGTTCATATAAACTTTTTTCGCTTAGGCCTCCTCTTCGGAGATATGGGCTCCCAAAGAGCTCCAATGGAATCAAGTTTATTACACATAATTATTGAACCACCAGGTATATTCCAATTTTTTTTTAATATGATATATACCAGGTAAGACCCTTCAAATTACTATCCCAGAAAGTGTTGTGAATTACTCACAGCTGCAGGGACGGACTAGCTGTGACACTCATGACCCCATTTTTTTTTACGCCCTTTATGATAAGAACTTTGGACAACGTTTTTTGCATACCTTTAACTACTGACTAAAAATTAAGTACTCTTCATTCATGTCGCTAATCCTAACCGTTTTCGAAAAAACGTCAAGATATTAAGGAAACTATGGAAACATCAAAAATGAAAAGCTAAGAAAAATAGTGGGTAAAGCAGAATTAAACTGCCTACGAATGAAGAGATAAGGAATCAATGTCAGATACAGCCGATAAATGCGTGACTACAGTTGGGCAGAGAATAAAACAAACGCTTCTCAATTCATGCAAAGCCATGTTTTCAAACGAAACTATTTATTAGAAGAATCGCCTTATTTTACATTAAAGAGCAAAATGAGAACTTTTCATTGAATTTAAAATATTTATGAACAATGTTCACTTCCCTGTAAATCAATGCTGAACTTCAATTTGTTTTCCATGTCTTACTTTGTGGAACGGTTATTAAATTTTATTAAAATTTCCATCTATTGACAGATATTAAACTTTATTTTACCTCATACTGAATACTTACTGCAATGTCAGGAGTAGTTTCTTTCCACCGAAGCGAAGGCATTGGAAAATCGGGACGATCCACATATTCGGGATCACCGTTAACACCATATCCTACAATTTCTCGATTGCCTATGATCGATCTTACGGTATCATGAGCTCCACAGGCCCCAAATGGTATCGAACGAATCGTATTTTTTCTAGCACCAACGAGTAAGAGTCTCACAGCCATATTATTCTTTAGGCAGTAGGTATTTTCATTTAGCAAATTATATTACTGTGTATACATAGGCATACATAATATTACCTACCGAATAATTATTGAAATGTTATTGCAATTATCAGATTACTAGACAATGTTTCAGTAATTTGACAGTTAAACATGAAAAACTCTAAACAAAACACTAATACATGACTACTCGATCTCCACATTTAAAGTTCATGCAACTTCAGTGCTATTCTAATACGTATAGACGCAATATTTTTCAATCTCCGCTAAAGAGGTGGTATGTAGTTACAATTCGATTGGGGCCAAAAGCAATGTATTGAACTATGGATTAGAGGTGGACAATCCCATTTGTGTGTGGATTTCGTTTATTTCGATCCAATTGTTTAAAAAGACACAATTAATTTAATTCGTTCTCGGTACTATGAACGAATTCATGCAGCAAGAGATTATTTTGAAAGTAGGTTTTTGTCGTATTAGAAGTAAAATCGTAGATCCCGTCCCACAGGAGGTCGGACTACCTCGGAATGGCAAAATTCATAGTGAAGGTGTACAATGAACCAAATATGGCCTAAGTGTATAGAGATGCTTGAGTAACCCCACCTTAGTTAGGGTGTGCAATAAGCCAATGATGGCTGCAGTGCTTAGAGATGCTTGGAAAACCGCGTACTAGATCTCACTCTTTCAAATCAACAATCAACCCCCGTCCTAGATATCACTCAATCAAATCATGGTACAGATTTTGCTAAAAAAAAACAGCAAACATGATGTAGCAATAGCGGTTTTGAAATAACTCATTTACCATCATGTTAAATAGTACAACTCCGCCATTTGGGGATTTAGATTTAAAAAAAAACCAGGCCTGATAAGAACTCCGACTGGTAAATTAAGAAGTTTGCGATTTCAAATACCTAAAAAGTCTAAATACGGTTTTATCCGAATTAGTTAGGAACATATTGAAATAGCAGTTTCTTTCCGTGGTAGACAATAAATAGCTTGTCGGTACACAATGTGTACATGGGCGCCCCCAACATGATAATATTTGATGGGAAAACAATTTGTCGATATGATCTTCCCAGCTACTTTTAAATAAAATAGTTCGCATTTAAACCTTAGTTTACATCAACAGCTATTAAATTAAATAAAGATCTTATTCGTTTACTACCTTTATTACTCGCAGTAACCGCCTACAGACTCTTTACAACCTACTCGATATGGTAGAAGTGTCAACAAGCAGCTCTAGCTGTCTTTTTGGATATAGAGAGAGAACCTTTGATAACATCTTCTTTGAATCAATGATTTCGGCTATCCATAAATATGACATTAACAACATCACAAACAGATGGATAAAAACCATGTTAGAACAGTTTCAAATATAAACCTGCCCAAAGATGATGTAATGGTACTACATCGCTTAGTTAGACCCACGATAGCCCATGGCACCCTAATTTTGTCGCTTAGGTTGAACAAAAACCAGTCATCACAAAACTAACCACGATACAGAGACTGGCTTGTATATGCATCTGTGGAGTCGTGAACAGTAATCCAAATGCATCTATGGAAGCTTTTCAATGACTAATCGCTTTACACATATACATAAAAAGGGAATCCTAGATGGGTGCACAAAGAATGAAATCTACCGTCAACGGACACATCAATCAGCAACGGTGTGGACATAAGCTAGTAATAATATCAATTTCAGGGTATTCCTTTGATAAACCATTTATGAAATATAATCGTAATAACTGCATCCAAGAAACCCCAGCTTATCTGTCAACGGAGCTAGTTTGGTACATAACGCACGGCAAAAGGCACAGTGGCCAGAATACATGTTGCAAGACTAAAAGAGAGCTCACCACCACCCATATATCCAGGAGAATTCGAAACGGGGGTACCTACACCCAACAACGCTTATAAGCGTTCTATCTAATAACCAAGCAGCCTTAAAATCACTCGAATTACCTCTTATCAGTTCTAAATTAACGAAAGAATGTCTTGAGCCACCTAACTTGTGTGAGTTCAGCTGATATGGGTGCGAGGCCACACGGTGGGAAGGGAAATGAAAAACAAAAATTCTCGCGAAAATCGGCGTATCCACCCTGTTTATAGGGCTAGAACCTGTATTTGGTATACCCAAATAAAGCATCCCAGCAGCAGTAGGAAGATGGACCGTTACACAACACATTTCTCGCTGGGACACAGTATAGGGACAAAAACTGAGGAAGAAAATAATTGGAACGCCTTCTCGCAGACTCACAACCGACGTACTGCATCTACGACGTACTCAGATAATACCACAGAATAATACACTAGTGAAACAAGCTAAGTGTCGCTTCTGTTTCACTAGTGTATTATTCTGTGATAATACCGCTCAATCATCCATCTATACACAGAGGTGGATAGCTGCGAGGTCGAACGGTTATGCTACCCGCTTGGGAAGCAAAACAACCCTAGTTAAAATCTCCAACAACTGCTTCTTAATTTTTTTTGAGAGATTGGACTACAGTCGGTAGCGAAAAAATATACTAAATAGTACATTGAAGGAAATTTAAAAATAACACAATCCGCAAGTAATGTTCGCTCTGTTTCTCTGTATACTATATTGCAATAAGGTATGTTTCATATGCCAGTGTTATTAGAAATATTAGAAATCGATATAACGTTATGGAAACATAACTGGATTTCAAAAAGTCTTAGTAATAAAAGAGTTGTTATGTGAAGATTTAGTTGACAATATAATTTTTTCAATAAATATTAGCTTTATAAAAGCACAGCTTTTTTTATCTAAAGATTTTATATTTAAAATTATTAATTCTGAATCTTATAAAAATTACCAAATCGCAATCTTCGTATGAATCCTCGGGCTTATTACAAAAACGAAGTATGTCCAAAATGTAACAAGGTATGAACAATCTAATTAAAAATTCAAAACCTACCTGCAAAAGTGCTCAAGTAAAATGTAAGGAATTGAAGATGCGAACTTGCTGTCGAACGGTTTTCATTTGACCATTGAATATTCAAAAATATTCAATGATTTGACCTAATGGGCTGGCTCTATTATTGTTTACAGGATCCTCATTCGTGATGCATTTCTCTTGGACATAATGTATATTCCATCAATATATGCGATATTATCAAAATATTTCAATAATTTTATTGTAATCACCGGTATAAAGGGAAATAAATTGAAAATTGTAAGCTCCTTATTTGGAAATTTAAATCAGGCGCCATATTTCTGATTTGGTATATTTTGATTCGCAAAGTTGGTATCACTAAGTTATATTTGCGGCGTTGGTGATTGATACACAGAGCGTGTCGTGAAACCGGTTGTTTGCCTTCAATAAATATTTATAATTGTTAGTTTCTTATTATATCAAATGTTAGGAAATCGACTTTAATAATACTTGCATTTATAGATTCGATGGCACGTGGTGGAATGAGAGGACGGGGAGGTATGGGTCGAGGTATCGGTCGCGGCCCTTTCAAGCCAAAAATCTTTCTACCGAGACACCCATTTGATTTAACTCTGTGTGAAACTACATTTCCAAGAGTAAAACCTGCCCCAGATGAGTCGACGTTTACTCAAGCATTGCTGAAGAGAAACGCTGATCTTTCACCTACTCCTGCAGAGCAAACCGCTATTTTGAATTTGGTTACGAAAATTCAAGCAGTTCTGGATAATCTGGTTGTCGCTCCTGGATCGTTTGATGCTTGTGTAAGACTATGTTTATTATGCTGTCTAAATTATTTAGTAGCTGAGAGATTAGCTTTCAAATAAAAAGGTGATATTTCTTATGAAAATCGAAACTTAACATGATTGTTTAGTCGAGATTGTGTATGTCTAAGCTTTATCGATAGTGAAATAACCCCCCTCCAGTTACTAAGTTTCTGACATGCAGCTTTACTTATAATCATGATTTATTGTATCAACAAAAGTGGATATATGCCATTTCCATGGGAGAACAGTAAAATACTAAATGTTAATTTTATTTCAAATTTTACAACTTGACTTTTGTGGGACAATATTACTCCCCAACTCTATTGTTGCATTATAAAGTTCAAAGTAAAATGAACACTGTGTTGCTACAAAAAATGCTTAGTTACAGAGTTAGTCTCCAAAAGTGAGTACATTTCTAAGTAATTGCAATCACTTGTATTACGAAGCTACAATTCATTATAGGATAAGACTCGTAAGATGAATCAGCTTCACATTTTATTAAAACAATTAATTATGAGCAGTTTGTAATAGGCAATATACAGGTGCAGTCACAAATATGTCTTGGCTGGTTACTTTTAAGAGTTATCCTAAAATATTTAAGAAGTATTGTAAATTTGTTGGCCAGTTCAAATCAGTGTTGTATTAACATTAAAAAAAGAAGAGGCGGTGCCCAGCAATGGTACATAAAAATGGCTATTAATGACTTGGTGGAATATATTTGTGCAGCCCTGTATATGCTATTGTCGTGGCTGATGTCAAAATTTATGTCCATGTAAATTATAAGTTAATATACTGGCTGTTTGATATTAAACATGTCTTATAACATTTTTAAAATTTACAAAGGCCCTCTTAAATTCACTGGGCAATAAATTACTTTGTGTAATGTAATGTAATAAAAAAGTTTTGACAGTTATCTAAATCAATGTATGCTATTTGAAGCTGTTTTTGCAAAGTGTAATTTATTGCTTTAAAATAATCAAATCAACAAATTCCATGGTGGCAGGTAGATGAAATTTTACTATTGGAGAGATGGCTTTAGTGTATCAACTATTATAGATAATCTGTATACACTGATTAAATGCAAATACAAATTAAATTTTATAGGTTATCCCTATAACAGTAAACTGGAATGGAAATTAAAAAAGAATGTACAATTAGTCTTACAATCTGTAGAGGAAGACAGAAATTAAACTAACTGTAAATTTAGACACCCAGCTTACTTATCATTCATGTAATTCATGTAATTCAATTACATAACAGCACAAAAACGCAAATTCACTTTTGAACGAAAGATGTACATACATATAACATCAATCATAAATCCATACATTACTTGTAAACTAAAACAATGTAGGTTTAGATTATCCCATATGTTACCCTTATTTACTAGTTGAGCTTTTATCTATAAATAGCAAAAGTACTGCTGCTAAATATAGATATTATGAAACTTATTTTCTTTCAGCAGCTAGAAGAAGTTCGTCAGGTTGGTTCTTTCAAAAAGGGGACTATGGTAACTGGACACAATGTTGCTGATATTGTAGTAATTTTGAAGACACTACCAACAAGGGAAGCTGTAGAAGCCCTTGGTAACAAAGTAAAAGAAGACTTGAAGAATCTCATGAAAAGTGAAGTTGTTCCCAAAGGCGAAGCATTGAGTCATTCCATAAACGAACGGGGTTTTGAAATAAGCAATAGTTTTGCGTGTGTCCGTGTCTTAGTAACTACTGTACACCATAATTTGCGAAAATTAGATCCTGAAATACATTTAGATCAAAAAATTATGTTAAGCCATCTAGCTGCGATCAGACACAGTAGGTGGTTTGAAGAAAATGCCCATCATTCATCTATTAAAGTATTGATTCGTCTTCTTAGAGATTTAAGAAATAGGTTTGATGGTTTTGAAGCTTTAACTCCTTGGATGTTGGATTTATTAGCCCACTTCGCTATTATGAATAATCCAAGTCGCCAAGCTCTGCCAATTAATCAAGCATTCCGTCGAGTATTTCAACTTTTAGCTGCAGGCTTGTTCTTACCAGGTTCTGCTGGCATAACTGATCCTTGCGAGGGTGGCAGCATACGTATTCATACTGCCATGACTTTGGAACAACAGGATATTTGTTGCCTTACAGCACAGACTTTATTAAGGGTACTGTCACATGGAGGGTATAAACACATACTGGGTCTTGAAGGAAATGCTTCCATCGCTAAGGAAATGTCTGTTTGGGATGGAGTTGTTGTATCGCCATTGGATAAAGCTTACGATAAAACACCTGAAAAGAAGGAAGGTGAGGAAGAAGATGAGGATATGGAGGCCGAAGGGGATGAAAGTATGGAAACAACTGAGAATTGTTAGTGTGTTTATGTTGTAGAGTGATAGTTTGTGAGAAACAGTTTTTTAATTTATGTAACCATATAAGACACATGTTTTGAAATTACAGAAAAAATTGCACTTTTAAGAAACAAAACCCAATTGAACTAAAAATGATTACTTATGTTATTTTAGTAAAATTCAATAAGGAACAACAACCTATTTAAACTTTTACCTAAAATGTAAGGTATTAAGAATTTATGTAATACATAAAACTAATTCAAAAAAAATTAGAGCAACAAATAGTACTTTGAATGTATGTATGTTAATCATAGATTTCTTTTTCTAAAATGTGTATGTTATAGTTGCTGTGTCAGGATGTCATTTTTAAGAATACAAATAAAGAGTAGCAACACTAAACCTGCAATATTAATTGTAATACTTTTTTTATACTTACCAGTTTGCAATAGAATGCTCGGATTATTTTTTGATTGTGGTCTTAATACCCTAATTCGGTAAATATTTAAGTAATCTCTTTTAAACTACAATATCATTAGATGTCTAAAGTTAATTTGTAACTAATAGCTCATTTAATCCTCAATTAATATACTTTCATAAGAAATAATATAGTTTGTAGATACTGTGCTGCACTTGGAAATCAGCAAGTTTGCTTTTTTAAAATTGATGTATAGTTTTTGTACTGTATCTGAGTTCCACGTTACAAATTTTTAGTTCCAGTCTAATTTCTTGCTGAATAATTGGAAAGTAGATGTCAATTTAAATATGAACAATAATCTAATATTGTACTAGGTCAGATCTTCTCAACTTGGCAGTAGGTAGGGGACAAAATTAAAATAGGCTGAAGTTCTTCGGGTGGCGGATAGGTTTTTAGCGCCTCACTTTCCAAGTAAACGTACAATTAGTGATTAAACTAATCTGCAGATACATTTTCCTTGTGGTCACTTTTGAATTAAATTAAAAATGAAAATTGAACTAGATCTTCAGGTTAGAAAATGTGTTAACCTTCCAGTAGTCGCACGGGGTCTCGCAGATCTGAAAATTCTTATTTAAGCTATAACTGTAATTTTTTGATATTACTCGTCGTTTTCGGTACCTTTCGATAGAGTACTCTTTTATGCTCATACGAATGCGCATTAGTTTTGGTGTATTCTCTTGAGAGTTACCACCTGTGAGCCAAGTGAGGTGTCCTTGTAAGTGAATACATATTGATGGTTATGGTGCTGGTTGAGCTGATTTAAATCATTTGATTCGTTTTTTTTACACTAAATGAACCTTATTTTCATTATTTCAATAAAGACATATGGTATTTTTTAAGTAATATTTGAAAAAACAAAAACATTAAGATTATGTCAAGAAACGTACATTTTGCTTTGTTATTATTTTGTGAATTTTCAAATAAAGTTAGAAGTTAAAATTTTGTGACGAATGTGTTTTATTATCCTAATAAACAAATATATTCAGTAATGAGCAATATTGCTCAATTAGTATGAGTGTAAAAAATCAGAATACCAAGGGGTCTGAGAGACCTACTGCGACTACTGGTGTCCAGATAAAAGGTGCGACTACTGGAAGGTTAAAGGATATGGTATTGAATTTAGAGCCTCTTGTAATGTAGTGTTTTATTCTACTGGTAACTTACAAATAATTGAATTTAAGAACAAATCTGTTTAAAATTTCTTTTTCTGTATTTAAAATGTAATACTTTGATACAGATGGCAACTCTATTGATACGTATTTGGCAAAAGATTATGGTTTTATTTTTATTTTTTATATTTATTAAATATTTTTATTATTTTTATTAAAAGTGGTACTCAAATTTTTTATATGGCCCACTTTCAAGACTAAGGAATGTTCATTGTCCATCCTGCATAAATTTATGTAAATTAATTTGCTTGATAATCAAAATATTTTCTAGAATTGGTTTTGAATAAAACAGATTTAGGTTCCAGTTCTCCTAGTATCTTTTTGCACTGGGGTCTTATGGGTCTATTGTACACCCCCCTGTACCAAGTAACCCATTTCTGGCTGCTCGGTTTGTTTTTTATTAAAAAGTGACTGATTTTCAAACCTAGATGGATCTCTTGGCAGTGTAAATAAATAAATATTTAATTGCATCATGCCTTACACTTTATTGTTACCAACCAGATAACATTTGATTTTATTTTTATAGTGTATATTATAAAAGGTAACTAAACGGAGAATGTATTAACATAACTGTAAATACAATTTTTTGTAAGTGAATGTATGAATGCCGTTCAAGTGCAAGATGGAAAATCTTAAACTTCTCTTTTCTGTAGGGTTAATTAAAATGAAACACTGTAGTTAAAACCTCGGTCAGCATATGTTGTCTAGAATAAATAGTCTGAAGTAAATGAACATAGTGATAAATGTGCAGTATCAACAGAGAACCATTAGCACTAGCAATTCCAAATATGACTTCCTTTTTATGAAAACAATTATTTCAAATTAATTAACCCACACAGTATAAAATATAAAAGAAAATATACATTCCATTGACGGTTTTTCTGTTAACAATTTATTTCGAATCTAATTGGCAATGCAGATGGTTTGGTTTTTTCTTTATGATGCACCTCTATGTAAATCACTACAATATGAAACTTGGAAAGAAGAAATAATAGTAAAGCCATGAACATTATTAGGTAGCTATTATTTGTATTGTATGACTACTGACAAGGAAGGATAACGAAAGAGCATTATTATTATAAAAGCATGATTTTTCAGTGTGCTGAACTTAACTAGTAAATGTTCATATTAGCTGAAAAAGTCTAAAAATAGAAAACAACTAATTAAAATGTTTTTTATTAACAACTGCTTTCTCAGTGTACATTACAAAACTTGCGTATCCATCACCTTTGGTAATACTTTATGTATTATCCATTGAATATTGTAATAAAACTCTTGGAAACCTTCTTGTATCTAAATGAAATGTCAGTGACGTAAGTAACATCTTTACTTTGTACGCCAGTAACATTTAAAGGCTTCAGTTTCAGAAAGGATATATTTCGTCACTTACTACAATCAAGAGTATCTATTAGTTTTATTAGTACATACTTCCTTATAAAGCTAACAGTAAGTTGTCAAAATTATGTTGTACCCATTCAGCATAAAAACCAAAATAATTGCAGATTAAGTTTACAGTATTTATTGAATAATGCTTTGGTACAAAGCTTTTAAGTCCAACTACAATACATAGTCCATTGCTTATACTTTTTAGCTTGTCTTATTTTGTAAAAATACAAGTTTAAAAATTATATTCACTAAAAACTACCGCAGTAAATAAAAAATTATTTTGTTTTACATATGCTACAATAGAAAACGTCCATAAATTTATATAAATGTAGTATCGAACTGTTACTTACACTACCAACTAACGTTACACTAAAGTATACAGATATTTTACGATAAAGATCCATGCTGTTATTTTCTTAAAAACTCACATACATGGATTAAATATAACTTGATTGCAGTACACTCTACTGTTTGGGTGTGGAACTCTTAATCTAAATAATTTCCCCTGTGGCATGCAAATGCAGACTTTATACTGGTTATAATTGTTATGTTTTGTTAAAATCATTGGCATTTTTTTATAGTCAATGAAAACACCATTTTTTGCATTGATTGTTATAGAACTATTTGATTTTAAATAAACCTCTTGATCAGCATACCATGTAATTTCACGCCCTTCAATGCGCGTCCCTTCCGCTCCCTTCAAGTTAATTACTTTGGCCTCCATTACCAATTTTTTATTAATGGGACTAGCTACACGGTTGGTCTCTACCATTTTAGTGTCGATTCTGTTAAGGTTTTTAAAGTTTTTGTATTCCTGAGAACTTGTTGAAAATACTATATTCGCTTGTTTACTTTTGATTTCAAATTGTTCTATGTTTCTAAAAATGGTATCATTACGGTCAATTTTAAATTTATTGACTGACCTGCCGTATTTTATCGCTACGTTAACAAATACAGAACCATTATCACCTATTACTTCGACAGGGAAATCCCAAAAACCTTCAAGTTTTCCATCTCGTTTATAAATATTTCCCAAATCTGTATCGCCCAAAAATTTCATGGCTAATTCTTCTGGAACTAGTTCCAAACTTTGCATTCCTTGGCCTAATCGCAATACCCCTAATATTATAATTGTTAAAATTAAATTTCCTATTGCCAAGATGAAAATGAGAAACACAAGGGTCCAAAACGCAATTGTTTTTCTGCCTCTCAAACCTGTTTTGCTAAGGTATTGCTCGTGGACAGGAACGTAACCAGCTTTGAAGTTGTTGTTGTGGTGCTTAGACATGGACCTCTTGAGTAGAGTTTTGTCGCGAGTGGACAGGGAGTCCATTCCATCTGACAAAACATCGGAAGACGGCGATACACTTCGGAATTCGGCCATAATTGTAAAATCGGATGTAAATAGCAGCAGTTATTGAAATAGGAATGGAAGCTACACAATTCTTTAAGTGAGTGCGAATGGAACTTCCCGATTCTGAAGTTTGTAAAAATATCTTACCTATTCGATCGACGTGGTTAGCGTGCGCAATAGCACACGCAAGCGTGTGCCAATTTCCCCAAACTTCTGGAGATGCTCCAATTCCTAACGAAATGCATATTGCTCATAATCCAAGACCATTGGCAATGATTCATTGGACAATATCAAATGAGGAGGGTTCATTCAAAGAGGGGCATGTGCAGATAAAGTATATATGAAAAAATCACGAAAAACTGCTTAAGATTAGAACCGTCTGATTTAATTTAATTATACAGGGTGTCCCATGACGTGAGGTCACTACTTTATCTACGTGTAGGAGAGGTGACAAGAAATCAAAACTAAAAAAAAAAGCATTTTCCCTAAATCGACTATTAAAGAAGTTATGGCCTGTTTAGTTAAATACTGAAGCAGCCGAAACAATAAATGATGTTAAGTGGTATTTGATACAACTGTCTGCGTTACTATGGAAATGATATTATTTGCTTGTATGTCAAATATAGTAAAGCACCTTAAGGTTGTTGTTGTTACCATGTAACATTATTATGCCGGACATAGGAGGTTGCTGCAACCTCCCTGCAACGTCTATGCAACCAAAATGTAAACATCACAAGGTAAACTGAAATAGTGCTACAATGTTACTGAAATGCTTTTTTGCTTCGTGGGCATGCTCTTTTCTGCCACTTAAAATCACATGGTCGGCCATTAGCACCTGGTCTCCTTCTTCTATCGGGCGAATAACTACACCAATGTAACGAAGAATTTCACATTTTTAAACAAAACAAAAAAAAATCGCCTCTTATAAACGCACATCTTCTAATGAATTTTATCCCATTTACGAAGGCAAATTCAACTGCGCCATCTATATTCGTTACCGTTTCCCAAGTGGTACACTGTTTAAGGATGAGTGGGAATTTACATTTGATAAGATTTAGGTTTGTATTTGTTTAGAATAGATCGACAGGTTTAGGTTAACTTTGTCGGAGAACTAATCCTTATTTTGCGAGAAAATGAAACGACATCAAAGCTAAGATCTCAAACAGAAACGGTTTAATGAATACCTTCTGAAGTATTTCTGTGTGGCGATTCTATAAATCGTTTTTGTTGAATTATATTAAAAGTATTATACATGTTGCAGAAATGATTGGAGAGTTTTTTTTTTTCATAATTCCTACAGTTGCGCTAAGTATATGCTTTCAAAACACAACAAATATGCTTTGAATTATTGTTCAAATGCAGTTGATATCAGCTAATAAAAATTATCCGGAAACGTATTGTACCACTAGGAATGCAATACTAACTAATATTTATTACATATCGTAACTGACTATTGAGTTGAGAAGAAGCACGTTGCAGAAAAGAGATCGATGTTCAGTAGTGTGACGAAAAGGCTGGTAACGACTTAAGACAGAGAATGCATAGTTGGCTCCCTTCAACTAAGCAGAAGAATCACCAAAATATGCACAATAATGTAATGATAAAATTTAATTCTGGCATGAAGATTTTGTTGGCCGATGTCATCCTATAAAATAATTGAACATTTAGTGTCTGACAAAACTGTCTAAAATTAAAACAGAATTGTAGAACCGGACTATTTTTAACATTGTGAAATACAATTTTTGAACTTAATGATAGTTCAGCTAAGGTTTATATTAATTGTCCAACATTTGTATTATAATACATACATACAATCAATCTATGGGTTTCCTTCGTCTCAGAGAGGAATAAACCTTCTTTTGTTACCGCTCAGAAAAAACCGCTGAGCTCGTTTGGGCGCCCCCAGGATTGAACCTAGGTCGCATATATGAGCTAGCAGCGCCAGATCCTAATAAATGTAAAACAAAAAATATACTGGCGGTTTGTTGTTTAACAACCACCGTTGAAGCAAAATGTACATTTGCGAGTTAACGGCTAATCTAGCCTGATACTTATCGTTATAGTACCTAGCTTTTTAAAACAATCGTTAGAAATATTAGCTGTCAAAACTGTAAAATTATATCGGCCAGTGAGAATATTTAATTGCATAAAAATGGTTAAGCGGGTAAGTTTCTACAGCTAATATCTATCAAGTTAAATTGTCCGTATAAAATACTTAGAGGTATAAAATTAATATCTTCTAAATTTAGTTATAACACTGCACCTTAATTCTTACATCGGTTTCACAATCAGATAAGTATTTTTCAAATGCGGCAGTCATCTATGTGTAGCATTAGGGAAGTCTTAAAGAGCGTATCCACCAAAAAACACAAACATACAGCAACATGTTTCAAATCTAAAAGTTGACGTGAGTTGCTTTATGTTGATGTTTCTTGGATGTTTTGGTTAAAAGCGGTAATCAATCAAAAGAAAATATGCAACATGGATAATCATTCTATAACATGAACAGTTTCATCACTGTGGATGGTTGCATCTGGTTTTAAAGCCACTAATATATACCTTACAGCGTCTTATCATTGATTGCATAACACGTTGAAAAAGAGAAGTATCAATTGAATTATACATTTTCAATTGGAGTTTACAAAGCCACTGCTTTTTGCTTACTAAGCAATATTTTTTAGGTGTTCTCATAAAAATGACTCGCATTGATAGTAATCGGGAGTTCTACCTATCCAATGATTAGGATAATTGATGTTCAAAAATTCTTGTGTAGTAGAACTAAGATGTAATACGTTTACTCCAGCAATACTGCTAGCTTTTCTTTCAAAAATTGCTTATAATTTTAACAATTAAGTGTCGACGGCAAAAACATTGGTCCAGTGAAGTAATTATCACAAATATCGGACCAAACATTACAGGAAAATAGTTGTTGATGCTTGGAAGGCGTTGCGTGTTGATTAGCGTCAGCCCATTGATACTTTATTATTGTGAATGTTCATTTAGTGCCTTTCTTAAATAATTTGCCTCGTCCGTAAAAAGGAGGCTAGTATGAAAATTTGGGCACTTGCAATGTCCTAAAAATTATTCAAACAACTACAGTCTCTGTACACGAAATTAATACATTGATTGCTCATGAAGAAATTTTCCAACAATTTGATGTAAAACACCAACATCCACAGCAATGCATCTTGTACTAGTACTAAGTTCAGCCTCAATTATGTACATCAAGAACATGTTGTTCTAAAAGCAATACTACGGACTGTTCGGATTTACACCAAAAACTGCAGAAAATTTCACAAGGAATATCGTCTCTGCAAGAGAGACGATGGATGGCCACAAAAGTACTTTCAACTGAACAATGCCATGTTGCATAGGTTTCACGGTACATGGTCGGACAGCTTCTTTCGAATTTCCGTTCGCTTGAAAATCAGTAGCAAGCATACATGTATTTGCTGTTATAAGAGATACTAGAAAAGATCAATGGAAAACGTTATTTGATTCACGGTTTAGCGCAATTAATAATTTTTCAGAAACTATAGTTTTTCAGGAAAAAGGAAACACTGTGGATCGTATAAAAATCATAAAAATGTTTTTTTTTTGAAAAGTTGCGATGTTAAATTTGAAATTTTGATAATACAGTTGAATTTAAAGTTTATTCAAACTATATGCATATTGATAATTTTTAACGAAATCGAAACCCATAAGAAAATGGAAACATGTAGTATAGATCGAATTTAACCTAATCAACAATAAACTATTGAACAATAACAATTGAATTTGACTGCCTATGTGAAAAATCGAAAGAAAAAAAAAGAGTTTCCTGTACTTAAGCCCACTATACAGCGTGTAACGTAGAGTGCTGACAAAGTTACAAATTACAAAGTATTTTGAGGATTATTTTAGGATACTATTCCGCAAACTTTAAAATATGCACACAGATTTAGATTGGTGTTAAAATACAACTTTTGTATAGATTGCATGAAATACAAACATATTTTATGTATATGACGCACAAACAATTTGTTTCAGAACGCAAAGGGAGTGCCAATAGAATGGGTGAAATATCATCTTCAACATTGGGAGGTAAGTTGTATACGTATTAATTGATTATCGTTAGTTATGGCTAATACTGAAATGGGCTATTTATAAGATGGAAAATTCAGAGGAGGTGTGTACATTTCATATTTCTTTTTTAGTTTAAGTTGTAGACCCTTGCAATATATTAAAAATTTAAACTGCATCTTCCTGGAGAAGTATTCCATAGACATCATCTGCTTTATTTTTATTTTGGGTACTCGTGTTTCAGGCTTATCGTTGAGCGTACATATGTTTTTAAGCCACGTTACGTAAAAAAGATCTCCCGGTCGTATAGGAATATACAAGTAATGTTAGAACGAGATGTAAGAATTTCACAAGCTCCTGTAGTACCTGTTTACTCACGGAGTGGTCGGCTGCAGATAGTGACACACAAACAGCACATTTTACAAGACACCACTCTGTGGAAAGCAACGAGAAACTACCATAGAGCACACATATCCTTAGATAGCAAACATGCACTTATCACTACGGAAATTCTGACGACCATATAATTCGGGATGAGAAAAGTCTGCCAGAGTAATTATAAACATTATATTCCAGTGCATGTCGCCTACACTCGATTTGCGTAGGGTGTTCTGAGAAGACGTACCTCATTAAACTTACTATTGATAGGTTATTACTGGAAATGATATCTAAAAACATGTACAATTAAAAGCTCTATAAAAACCCCACTGAAAATCTATTTCTATCTATCTAAAAGAATACTAGTTTCAACCTAAACTGGCCATTGAAAACAGACGCTATTTTAAAAGGTTCGTTTACCTGTGAAGGGTTTTTATAACAAGCCTTGAGCTGACTAGGAATGTAGATCTTAACTTGCTCGAATGCTGCAATATTAGTTGCATACTCGTAGGAATTTGCAACATTCCATCTGAACGTAATTGTACCTACAATTTCGTCAAATAATAATACTTAATAATAATAATATATTTTTAGGCAAGTTAAAAGTATTGGGTTGACTAGTGGTGGCTTATATTTTTGGTATTTTACGAAGACGAGATAATGAAGAATTTAGAAATTTCTCTAAAAAATATAAACTTTCTATCAAATCGTATGAAAATCATTACCGGCATTTTTTCCTCTGTAACAGTCAAGATTAAAGAAAATAATGCAACCAAATTAAAGCAGTATATTGTGGGGCCAATCCCAAAGCTCATTCTTGATTCTTAAATTTACAACAATGCCAATGCACCTACTTGCTTCTATTTTAAATATCTGTAAACATATTATATAGGACTAATTTAGTGTTTATCCATAGATTACAGTTTACCGGAAGATGGCAAGGTTCAGGTTATTCTCGAAGTTTAAAAAAAGTTTCATGTTTTTATTATAATTTGCGTATTTATAACTATTTTCATACATGTTATAGCTAGACAACCCAATCAGTATGCAACAGGGATTTTTGATATATTTTTCGAATAGGTTTTTAGTCCCCATGTAGTCAGGGCCTAGGCGCCAGCGGTGAGCGCTTGGGTAACAAACCAGACAAGATTATTATATATAAACCAGCATATTCCTCAAATTAACTGTGGTCGTTTTGATGGTAATCATAGATAACTTGTTTATATTCAGAAAAATTAATAATTTTTGATAATAGCTGTACTGTAATATATAATATGATAGTTTACAGTGTTATTAGTGGTGGTCAAGCGAGGATCGAACACTTGCTAGTTTCTGCGCATCAACGGGTGAATATTAAATTTTGCTGTAAATTAGGGAAAACATCAACAGAAACTTATGAAATGTTAAAAGCAGTGTACGGCAATAACACCAGTTGTACT
>JABXWE010025132.1:0-29340 GCA_014611495.1 Limonius californicus
CTATGGCAGCACTGACAGGTGGCTGAAACTAACATTTCAAACTTTCAAATTCAAATCGAACTACCAACATCGTAAAAAAACAAACTAAAAACAGTACGATTATAGGCCTCCTTAACGTACTGTTTTTAAGCTAAAACAGTGCGCTTAGAACGGCTTTATAAAACCGAAATAGAAAAAATAAATTTGAATGCTATTAAACACTGGTTGACACTTTTATGCACAGATTGGTTCTCATGGAATTAACGAGAATACGTTCATACGTGTGAATGGTCAAGCGTAATTCTTTTACCACATAACGTCGATAACGTTATTCAAAGATTAAATTTGTATTTTCTCTTGATGCAGGTCATGCTTTTGCTGCAAAAAGGCAACAAGGCACGAACTGTAGAACCAACTGCCATGAACAAGACCTCATCAAGAAGTCACGCACTTTTGAGTGTCACGGTCAAGCACTCCATACCACTGGACACAAAGGACCATTTGAGGATGCGAATAAAGCAGGGTCGTTTATTCATGATTGATCTGGCAGGGTCTGAACGTGCAAACAAAACTAAAAGTCGGGGCAAACGTTTGCAGGAAGGTGCCCATATCAATCGGTCACTGCTGGCATTGGGAAATTGCATCAACGCCTTGAGCGAAGGTGCACGTTATGTTAATTACCGCGATTCGAAATTGACTCGTTTGCTGAAAGAAGCCTTAAGTGGCAACTGCCGCACAGTTATGATTGCACATGTTTCTCCTAGTTTAACTCAAAAGGAAGAATCAAGAAACACTTTGATTTACGCGGATCGTGCTAACAATATTTCTAATAAAGTAGTGAGGAACATTTATGATGTGTCTTACCAAGTAACGCAGTATCAAACCGTAATTAATGAGCTACGGAATGAGATTTCTCGCCTGCAGACCAAAATAACCGATGACAGGCCACGGTCCGCTGCCCAAGCAAGATTGAACACGCAGCAACGCAATGACGAAGTCAGAAACCTCAGAGAACAAATTGTAGCCACTTTCAAAGAGCAAATGAAGTTGAGGAGAAAGTTAATGGAAATCGATTCCCATCTGCTGGGATTAGGAATGGATGCTGAGAGGCAACATTTGGTTATATCACATTGGGAATCGAGAAATAATAAATTGTACAAGAACAATATTAATCAGTCTCGAGCACAAACTCAGCAAACGTTAAGGTATCTCATTTGTTTTTACTTTCGGTAGTACATTTTAACAGTAGTTGTTTTTACAGGCGTAAGACGACAATTGTAGAAGGCTTTCGTTCAGCTGATAACGTAGGACATGAAACAGCTGATGAAGCTTCAGATGGTGAAATAGAGGGCGAATCGTCTGTTCAACAAGCTTGGGGCGAATTGGCTGACATCGAAAGAGAACAAGAACGTTGGTCTGAGCTCAGAGGTCACATTGAACAAAAGTTAGAAGATTGCAGACAGAGAGGAGTTACTCTTGAGGATGTAAGTTAGTTAAATTAGAACATTTATAAATATACATTATTGTAAATATAAATACCGAATCTTGAGGGAAACCCTTATCATCAAAACATTTAGTACACTTAAATATGGATTTCGCCAAGTAAGTTGCCATCTTCAGTAGGAACTGATGAGCTTGGACTATCTAAAGTAACTTTGACTGCAGAAACCCACTGAAGATGAATTCTTCACCATGTCAACAATAGAAGTCTGAAAAGGCATTTAAGTGTACTATATTTTTGAGAAGTTTCTTCAAAGTTCTGTATTCTTTAACCACCGTTGCCGTTTAATTCAAATATATTTATTACAGCAACTACCCGATGTTTTATCTTCTGATGATGAAAGAGAAATTTTGGCTCTGATGTGTCGAGTTCACGAACTTGAAGCAGATAAAATGGCACTACAATCAGAAAGACTTGTACGACAACATGAACTTCGAAGAAGAGATTTGGTTATTTTGAGATATGACCGCCAAAGACAACTGTGTGAAGAAATCATTACCAGGCAAAGGCAACTTATGGAAGGTACAATTTTTTTGCTATGCCTATATGAAACCTAAATTAAACTATTTACAGAAAATAAATTAAAATTGCCACCCGATCTACAAGAGTTATATCAAATATACCAACAGGAAATACATGCAGCAACATATGCCGATTACAGTGTTTCGCCGATTGTAAGCCCGGACAAACTTCCACCAATCAGCAAAATGTGAGTACTGTTTATTGAAAATATGGATGCTCTCATTCTTGGTCAAACGGTTTTCAAGTAGTATTCTTTAATCTTCTATGATAATTTATACGATCACTTTAATTATCTATAAGGGCAGGCCATGTGAAATAAAATTGGTGTTTTAACTTAATACACAAAATAGGATAACCATTTCACGTCTGTGAAATGAAGATGTTCTTTTCGCTTACCTGTATACCTCGTAGTTCTCAAATTTTTGCGCAAAAGTAAATAATGTTAAATGATCCAATAGGATATTTCCGAATATTGCCACGAAGTGGTTTTTAGGCCACTCGTCAACTTGTCTCATTCTAACCAACTTATTTATTGAAACTATAATATAACTTTCTTATACAAAAGAAACTAACAAAAGAAAGGCTGTATTAATGTCCCTACCCAAAAATATTTAATATCGTTCTATACAAATACTTCATTCCATTGTTGAGGTGTTTTAGTGGTTGATGAGCTAGCCGCACATCAATTTACCGTGGTTCTGTCATTGTATTAAGTTGTATAATAGCGCGCTGAAATGAACACTACGATTGAACGTTCTGCCAAGTGTGAAGTGCGCGCTGAGAATCGATTTCATAATGAAAAAACGAAAACGCTGCCAAAAATTTACCGTCAAGTATACGAGGTTTATGGTCCAGTCATCATCAGTAAAATGAAAGTCAGACACTGGTCTAGAAATTTCAGAAATGGCTGAACAAACGTACACGATGAGAAACAAAGTGGCAGACCTTCTGTTGTCAACGACAATCTCTGGAAAACATAAGTTCGGCTTTTCAGGATTTCGAAAATGGCCAGAATGTTTCATATTATTTCACGTACGGCCCTGTACGAAATTGTCACAAATGGGCTACAGTACGAACTTTGTGCGAGATAAACGCCAAAGATGTTGGCGTATGTTTACAACCAGTGAAAGGCCTCTGCACTGATCTTCCTGCATCACTACGAAACTGACCGCGATGAGTACCCGAATCACATTGTGGCTGGCGACGAATCTTGGATTTTGTTCCCAAAGCCTAAGAGTTTAAGCAAGTATTCGAGAACTGAAAGCTTATTGCTAATGGTTTTTGGGAGAGAAAGGTATATTGTTGGTTTATTTCCTGGAACGCGGTACAACAATTAATGCAGCCGTGTACAATGATACGTTAAGTTGAGAAGGCCGGTTCAGAAGATAAGGCAAGGATTGCTGACCTCTGAAGTCGTACTTTAGCGCGATAGCGCCCGACTGCACGCGGCTGTTGACATTGTGCAATCATTGAGCAATTAATTTGAGATATTGTTAACCATTCCCCAAACAGTCGCGACGTAGCACTGAATGACGTGAATGAGTATCACCTCTTCGTCCATCTTACGAACCCGTGAACCTTTATTTTATGGCGCCGACCTCAAGAAGGCTGTAGAAAATTGATTTTTTTAAACTTTTGTTACTACTGCGTCCGAAAATTATTATGCCAAGACAAACGTTCTACTCAAACTTGTCTGCTTACGAAGTACGTTGAGCAAAAATATCTTACAACGGAAGATCAATAGTATCTGCAATTTATTACGACCTAACAGTTAAATTCTTCCATGGGTGTTTTATACCGCTCTCCTTTATTTGGATAAGTTATGTTACCGTGTAAAAAGTCCGTAATAAGACTATTCCTAATAATATTCTTATGTCTGCCTTTTAAATTTCATTTTTACAAAAAGTTCCGCCTCTGGTCTTCACCAACAGGTTCATATTACTTTATTAATCTGTTAAAATGGTAACCGTTATCCCCATAGTATTCTTTATTTATTTAAAATTTTTTGATGCCTAACAAATTACCATTTTTAGAAATGATATGTATTTTAAATTCACTTGTCACCTCGCCTTGCTGCTTTGGGTACAGTATATGCCACGCACGTTAATTTTCCCAAAAACTTAATATAACCCTAATTAACTTACCAAGTTCGTCTGGCTTAATCGGAAATCTATGTTTGTCTACAGGTCCCAAAGGTCTGTATACAGGTCCTAAAGTGTCCCAAAACGTACGGGCAATATGTCAAAGATAAATCCCAGAACTTATTTAGAGTCGGAAAGTACATATAAACATATGTCCTAAACGTAACCGTTAAAGAGTTATTATTTATTTAATAATTTATGTGGCTAAACTATTAGTTCAACGAATTTTATGAAATAAATCTATTTTTAATACATTTTTATTATTTGATTTGCAAGAAATGTTCAGAGTTATCTCCATTGTGTTCGATACACAAAGCCGCATGTCGCAGAAGAGATCGCTGCGTTCTGAATGGTTGCTGGGTTATTCCTAATAATATCGGTAGCCTGCTATATTCTTTGGCGTAATTCTTGTACCGTGTGCACTTCAGTTGCATTAACAATCTATTTCATGTGACCCCAAAGATAAAAATCTAATGGAGTCAGGTCCGGCGAACGCGGTGGCCATACTACGGGTCCTCCTACTCCAATCCATCTTCCCGGAAAATGTGTGTTAAGCCAAGCTCTAACACGAAGACATTTATGTGCTGGTGCCCCATCGTGTTGATATCACATTGCATGTCTAATATTTAATGGCACATCTTCCAGTAATAAAGCTAAAGAATTTTCTAGAAAATATTCGTAGTTCGTACCATTCAAACGGTGTGGCAATTCAAATGGTCCGATCAGACGATCATTAAGAATACCAGTTATCATATATATAACACTAAATCTATGTTGAAAATGCGAGCGTCTTCTTAAATGAGGATATTCTGCAGCCCATTCATAAAAGTTGTGATAATTATTGATACCATATCATGTGAAAGAAGCTTCATCGATCCATAAAATATGCGGTAGGTTTCGATTATTTTGTACCCAATTACAAAATCTTAAACGAAGTTCAAAATCATTACCTAGAGCTTGAGCTTTGATGATGATATGAATGTAAGTGAGCACTTATTATTCTCCAAACCTGGTTTCTACATATTCCAGTACGTAACGCAATTCTTCGCACACTTAAAGACGGATCTTCTTGTAATAAATCAAGAACTACGGACAACTCCTTGGCCGACTGCATGTCTTGCATTGAAAGTGCAATGTTCCCTCAGCTGACGATGAGAATTGAAGAGAACTGCACGCGTAGGCAGCCATCTATTGGGATATCTTCTACGATATCTTGTTGTGCTGCTAAAGCATTTCCATCGCACAGAACATAAAGATAATGAATATCTGCATATTCTTCATTTGAAAATAACATTGGCATTGTGAATCGCTTGTGAATTACGATGGGAATAAGGATACAAAGAAGAAGTATATCAATAACTTCAGTATCACAGTAATAAACTGACAAGTTACGAACAATAATTTGTTAAAGACGATGTTCAAATGTTACCAAACAAAAGACGCGATCATGGCAATTAGATCATTATTTCAGACATCCGTTGAACTAAAATGTTAGCCACATAAATTATGAAATAAACAATATCCCGTTAACGGTTACGTTTAGGGCATATGTTTATATGGACTTTTAGACTCTAAATATGGTCTGCAATTCATCCTTGAAATATTGCCGGTACGTTTTGGGATACACTGTTTATCTACGACTCTGAATAAAATCAGACATGTATTGCTGTTCTACGACCTTCTCATATCAGAATTTATACTAATCACTATACGAGGTCGGACAAATATGAAACGGGATTGGCACTACTACGGACGCTATAAGAAACTGACTGTTACCAAATTATATCCAAATTGTAGCTGGAACTTTCGTCTACACATACCTAAAACGGCATCCTGTCAGAACCTGCGTGGTAGGTTGTGCATGCGAATGAACAAGTTAGTGCAGCAGTCACATGTAACACAAGTCAAACATGGAGCAGAGAGCGAACATTAAGTCTTGTTTCAAATTGGGGAAAACGGCCACGCAGACATTTGAGATGTTGCAAACTGTTTACGGCGATGAGGCCATGTCCCGTGCTCGCGTTTTCGAGTAGTTTGCCAGATTTCGTGAAAGTCGCCAAGACCTTTACGATGATGAGAATCCGGGTCGTCCGATCATAACGAGAAACCCCGTAACGATCGAAAAAGTCCGACAACTTGTGGCGGCTGATCGACGACTGACACTGAGAATGATGGAGCAGAAGCTGAGTATTAACCGCGAAACGATTAGAACCATTTTGGAGAAGGATTTGAAGAAAAGGAACGTCTGTGCTAAATTTGTCCCGCACAATTTGACCGCTGAGCAAAAAGCGCATCGAGTGGACACCTCCCGCGACTTCATTGCAACAGCCAACAATGACCCAAATTTTCTGGATTCATATATTACTGGTGACGAGTCGTGGTGCTTTCAGTACGATCCAGAAAGCAAGAGACAAAGCATGGAATAGCGATCGAAGACGTCTCCCAGGACAAAGAAATTCCGTTTCCAAAAATCGAAAGTGAAGACCATGCTGACCACTTTCTTCGACAGTCAAGGCATCATTCACAAAGAATTTGTGCCATCGGGTGTCACCGTCACTAGCCTGTACTACAAGGGTGCCATGACACGTTTACTAAAACGCATTTGATGTGTGCGACCGCATTTGGCAGCCTCCGGCAAATGGCACCTTTTACACGACAATG
Source organism: Limonius californicus (assembly GCA_014611495.1). Classification (NCBI taxonomy): domain Eukaryota; kingdom Metazoa; phylum Arthropoda; class Insecta; order Coleoptera; family Elateridae; genus Limonius; species Limonius californicus. The sequence continues at coordinate 6,805 of JABXWE010025132.1, forward strand.
CCCCTGTGCATTCTACCTTGATTGTGAAGACGTTTGTGGGGACAAGAAATGCCCCACTCTTAGAACATCCTCCCTATTCGCCGATCTGTCTCCAGCGGACTTCATGCTGTTTCCGCAGCTGAAATTGACCCTCAACGGAAGGCGCTTTGACGACGTGCAAGACATTCAACGGAATATTACCGCCGAACTAAACGCACTTCCTCGCGACAAGTTTAAGCAGGCTTTCCGCGACTTGTATCGTCGATGTCAACGGTGCGTAGAAGTCGAGGGAGATTACTTCGAAGGACGCTAGGGGTATTTTCACCTATGGCTACCTCACATGCTTTGTATTTGATCAATCCCGTTATATATTTGTCCGACCTCGTACATTATATGCCAAGTTCCAAATTTTTGTGTTAAGTCATCGTACTAAACTGAATTGAATTGCTATTTTGTTTTAGATATAGTGATCCCATATTCCGTCGAGGTGTTTCCACGGCAGATTTGAGTGCAAGTGAGGGGACACCTCCGTCCTCAGCAGAATCAGACGATCCTTTGCCTAATGTAGGAAGTCACAATAACATAGATCACTTCATGGGACACCCGGTGTCTCGACCTGGGATCAGTATGCGATTGCCACCATTACAACCTCCTAGTCCGCCTGGCAGATTAAGAGGCAGTCAGAGGTAAATACTTTATTTTCATAGCTGTCTAATATTCATGAATATGAGAGGACTAAATTTTCAACTTGTCATAAAAGTATATCATAAAATATAATATAAATCAACAAGTATCTATTAATGAAAAAATTTATTACAAGCAATCAAAACATGAGAAGGACGGTAAGTGAGGACAGCCTTAACTCTAGGAAAGAGTGACAGTTTTCAACAATCACAAATTTATGAAAAATAGTTTATTGTACAATAATTCTTGCATCTTTGGTAAAAGCAAATAAATAACTATAACTACATATCTGAGAATTTTCTCTTTATACCTACTTCCCTGCACAACTTCTTCCTAATACTACACCTTAGCCTATAGGAATGTTTTAAATTTTAAAAGAGGTATAAAAAATAATTCATTGCCATCTAACAAAACTTGATACATTAGTCGCTTGGTTCCAAAACCTTCAATTATGTAGTTAAAAATCTAAGTTTCAGATACAATCTTATAGGCCATAAACGAATGCCCAATAAAATATGTTAAACACTAAGAAGGCACACGGAAAAACAAACCGCGATCTTTTATCAATCCAAATTGCCACCTCTTGGGGTGTCATACTTGTCCACTTTTGTAGTTTGTCTTCTTGTGGATGTAAACCACTGGAGTGATTGGGAACTGGAATCGTTACTTGACTGTCTGCGTTCATTAAATCGTCTTCACTTTGTGTTGTTATTGTTGGAAGATTCAATGTGCTGGGGAAACTCTGCAAAGAAGAAACGTTTTAGCAGCATCGTTAGAAATACTTTAAACAAACTTACATGTACTGTTAAGTAATTATTATACGAAGCTGAATTATTTTTGTTGTTTGAAGTGGCATTTGCCAAGCTAGAACAGGAATGAGACTTGTGCAAGTTGTTCATAGAACTCGATCTTTGAAGTTCTCTTCTGGCAAGTCTCGGCGTCAATGTCGATTTCAGGATGTATTTGCTGTTGACTTTCTTTAATTCAACTTTTTTCCTGGAAAGAAAATAATTAATAGCTTCATCACGACCATGAAACTATCTCAGGTAACACTATATCAGCCACGTGTATCACATTGTTTTAGCTTGCTGTAGAAACATAACCTCAAATATTGTATATATTAAAGTTAAACGAAGACCATGCGCGACATTCTATTTACGATCGTCAATATTTCATGAACTTATACATTGTATTAATGAATACGTGTTACAAATTTATGGCGCATGTGGGGGATTCAAAATATACCAACTTTTAATAAGAAACTCATATCCGGAAACACACCGTTTTCGAGCTAAAACTGGACGTAGTAGTAAGGCTTATAATAATCAAACATTACAAGTAATGCTCATAATTACGTTATCTATTTGTTAAACAATAGAATAATTGCTGAAAATGACGACCACCAACTTCGATGCAAGCATGGCACCTCTAAAGCATATTTTGGTATACTCTTTTAACAATGGCAGGCGTTGTTTGGAGTTCTTGCACAGCAGCCAGAATACGTACTAGCAGATCTTCTTCAGACTCGACAGACGTCTCGTAAGCCAGTTTCTTCATATGGCCCCATACATAAAATTTAAGGCAGATAGGTCCGGGGAGCTTGATGGCCACGCTACTGGTACCCCTCGGCCAATCCAGCGCTGTCATCGAATACTTGGTTGATGTAGTCTCGAGCGGCAAGCGAAAAGTGTGCTGGCGTTCTGTTAACGAATCCCCAGTGATACTTCTTCCAACAATTCAGGAAATACTGCTTGCATGAAGGTCAAGTAATTGGTGAGACGATGTGGAAAAAGGTACGACCCAATTAAACAACATTCAGGTAGATAACTACTGTTACTGCTAGCTTGAAAACGGTGCGTTTCCGGAACCGGGTTCCTTATTATAAGTCTATTTTGAATCCCCAACATACCCTATAAATGTGTAGAACGTATTCATGAATATTTTTAAGTAATCCGAAGATGAGGGATTCCCCTGCGCGAACGCAATGAGAATGCAATATAAATCAGAAACATCTTCAAGCTCTTTTGAAATATTCAGTTAGCCGTATGTTTTTAAATGTTTTTTAAATGTTTTTAAATAATAAACGTTGAAGTAAATTACTAGATTTTGTTAAATAAGTTCGATATTAGTTTCCAATACATACAAATTCCATTCAAATATATTACCTTCTTCTCCAAATGATATTTACGAAGGCAAACTCGACCATCGAAGCGAAAATGAAAACTGTACATGCTAAGAACCAGATTTCGCTTGCCTTTATGTATGATACTTTGGGTAAATGTTTGCTTTGTCCTTGAGCTAATGTTATGAAAGCTAACATTGTCGATGTCCCTAAGGATAATTAAATAGTAAATTAGAATAACACTTCTACGATTTGATTATTATCATTATTTTCCTTTACCTAATGTAATCCGAGGTGCAGCATTATCTGCCTGCACCCAAAATGTGACCCAGGAAGTAGCGACTAATAAAATCGAAGGTATAAAATAGTCCATTATGTAAAAGCCAATTTCTCGTTGTAGTAAAAATTCGAACACCAAGAGACTGTAGTTGCCCACTGTAACAGAGAGTTTTATAGTCTTGAATATCAAAATTAATGTAACTTCAAAACTATTATAACTTATGCAAAATTACATTCCTTTATCTATTCAGAAGACATTTTTATTTACTTCACCACTAAGAACTTACCCTTTCCCTATAATTTATAATAAATTATTCAGGCCAGTAAATCAAAAATAAAAGAACATTTTTATTAAAAATTTGATAAGAATTGCAACTGGAAGGATTCTTAATAGTTTCTCAAGTAGGCAATTTTTCATGCCACAAGTACTTACCAAACGCTCCACGTGCTAAAGATGCACTTTCCATTTTAGAAAATGTAGAATAACGCGCCAGGGTAAACTCTGTTAAATGAAGCTGATTAGCAACCTTTACCGGCTCTTCGTCGTCCCAGTGTAACGTTAATCTGCTTGCATTGTATGTCCCTAAAAATATTCATTTTAGATTTTCGATATTTATCCTTAGCAACAGAAGAGGATTACATGTGAATATATGATAATTAAAAATGTTATCGAAGTATGATAGAAGCGTGATTCCAAGAAGTCTGGAGATTCCTTTCAGTAAACTCGATAGATTTATATTGTTAAGATTACTCGACACTTTTTACGAACATAAAGAGCCCTACGCACGGTCACAAATAGCGATGCGAAAGGTCAGAAAGTCTGATTCTTTTGAGTCTAGGCTGTACGTCGTCTTCCTCCAGCAGGGGCACGTTTGGGTGAACACTAAGAAGAGTAGCATAACGGACACTGTGTTTTTGGATTTCGTATGTGATTGAAAGGATGTCCAAGTCACGTTGAATAACTTCATTTGGGACATACTAGGGAGGCTTTACCATTGATCGTAGGACTTTGGATTAGATGTCAATGTTGGTGTTGTTTGCAGTTCCCCAGAGTTGTATACCGTAATATATTGGCTTTATGATGGCTGTATAGAGCAGAATTCTATTATCAATGGACATTTGAGATTTTCGGCCTAGGAGTCAGTACATTTTTTGAACCTTAAGGCCCAGCTGCTTCTTTTTCATGTAGATATGCTTCCGCCAGGTCCGGCGTCGGTCTAAATGAAGTCCCAAATACTTTGCGTATTCGCCTTGCGGTACTGGTGTACCGTTGAGCAGAACTGGAAGGCAGGTACCTCTTCTTAGAGTAAACGTCACTTGCACTGACTTTCCTTCGTTAATCTTTATACGCCATGTGGCTTGTCATGTGGCGTACAGAGTGAGAAGAAAGTACTGCAGTGTCATCTACAAATGTGGCTACCATAGTGAAATTAGAGGTGGGAAGATCAGCTGGAAAAAGGCAGGTACAATATCGGGCCATCACACTGCCCTGGGGCACACCCGCGTGTATAAGGAATATCTGTATGTGACTATCTCCGTATTTGACAAGAAAGTGCCTGTCAGTTAGGAAAGACTTGAGAATTTCGTCATGGTCTGAACGTAGCGTTCTTTTGATTATTGAACAAGAGGCCGCCTTGATGTTACACCTTGTCAAAGGCTTATGCTACGTCTATGAAGACGGCCGAGCAGTAGCGTTTGTCATTAAAATCCTTTGTAATTTTGTCAACCACACGGTGAACTTGCTCAATGGTGACGCGATTTTTCCGAACTCCAAACTGCTGAACAGGTATGAGATTATTATCTAAGATGTTAGGTAGTAGTTTCCTTAAGAGGAATTTTTCTAAAACTTTGGACAGGAGCAGCAAAAGACTAATTGGTCTGTAAGAAGACAGGTTCGTAGGTGGTTTGCCAGGTTTCGGTATTAAGATAATTTCGGCCACTTTCCATTGTTCTGGCGTTCAATTCACAGTTGTTACGTTCGTTTGATTTTGCCGCCCCTACTCCTCTGAGTTAAGCCGAAGGCACTTCTATCTTTCCTGCTGCGGTCCGACGAAAAAGTTCGTTCGGCCCGTAACACAGTACCGGAACAGCGGATATTTAACCAACGAGCTATTCTGCCTAGTAAATCTACTCTGGAGTAGAAGTGTTTGCACTTCCCATGTTTCGGAGCCCACGTTCAACTGTAAGTCCTCTACATGGACTCGCATATAAAACGCGCAACACAGGCATAGAAGCAAGGATCGGTACGTCTCGTGAGCGACAAAACATTCAGAGAAGAAGAAATTATTGGCTTTTAGTGAACATTGATATCTTACAATAGCTTAGTAATTGCTATAAACAGAATGGATGTTAAGTAGGTGTCTGCTTTAAAGTGCAAATTTTTAGTCGCCCAAGACGAGCATAATCTTACGAGTAAGCAGGTTATTTTTAAGATTAGTAAATTATACAGATATCTCTAAGGAAAAATAAGGAAGCTAAACAATTGCTAGATTACAAGCTACTTAGTATTCAGTATTTATAGATAAGCTATGTTACAAGTTCACCGTCTTCTTGTAGTATCCTGCTTGTATGGTCAAGCGTTAGCGAATCATTATGTAAGATAGGCCCGTCCATTGCCTAGTATTCCGGAGCCATAATAAATTCTTGCCACCTACCCTACGTTTTCCTTCTACTTTACCCTGGATTATGAACCCTAGTAAATGGTATCTTGGACCGTGGACAGTATGATCAAAATATTACGTTCTCCTTCTTTTTATGGTGTAAAATAATTCACGTTCTTCGCTCAGTAACCTTAAGACTTCTTCATTTGAGGTATGTGATATCTACGATATTTTTAAGGTAACACCAGAGTCCAAGGCTTCAGTGTTAACTATAGCTATTATGAAAGGAGATGTTTTAGCTACTGTTTCGTTGTTTTTGACATAAGTTTAATTAAAGCTTAACCTTGGCAGTAAATTCGGATTAGAGTACTGCTACTCGTATAAACCCATTTTGTTACTGGCACCCTTCATTCTAGTAAACCAGCCACTAAAACAGCTTTCAAGCAATCAAGCAATTAAAAGAAGAACAATTTACTACTTTAGCAATGTGTAACACAAAACGTATTAACCAAATTAAATATGTGAAGATACCAATACAGGATGTACAAAATTTTATTACTGGAGCTCAGAACTTTTCCCTGCCTATGATATTTGTAGTTACTTTATCTGGGCTGTTTTTAAGCTTAATGCTGTATATAACACAGTAATATTTCGCGTCTACTTTTAATAATGAATTTTAAGATACAAGTATGTTCTGGACATATTTACATAACTAAAACGTAGCTTTACGATTTTCCATCATAACTGCTGATTCTTGTGCCATAAGTTACTTACTTTGTTTCAAATGGAACGCTACTTCCGAACTCTACTTAAACAATAATTAAACAAAATAACACTTACAACTCTTGAAAGCAAGATCACAGACTTGCGAATCAAATGGAAATTTCTTCAGATCCATCCAACAATAAATAGTAGCTGTCATACGATACGAACATATGACTTCGCCCTGTGGACTAAGAGAGACAAACAGATCATTTCCTTCCAGTCCCATAATAGCACTCTCACGTTCGTTAGATAATACTATATGTGGCACCCATATTTTATTTCGTAGTAATTCCTCACCAAGCATTACACCTCGTTTGGGTGATATGTGATCGTACCTTAGCCTATAGTCCATATATCTATACGACAATAACATGTGCATCTTGAATTGCTGAAAAACATATTTATTTGTTAGCGTTGTTTTTAAATATACTACATGTACTAAACTATTAATATTTTAGAAACTGATATGCCGCAGTTTGTTAATCACCAACTAATTCTTCATTTCAAGCTTTAATTATTTTGTCACTAAAAGTTTATAACATTATCTATCTAAGATACAAATGGCATGCATATTCAAACTCCACTGCTCAAAACAATTAACGGATAGTTAACAACATTAGTATTAAAATTTAAAATAAAATAAACGGGCAGTTAAAATAACACCTGCAAATATTTTTATATTTTAACTGCAACATTTTAAAACAAGAAACCGAACGCTATGTCGTGTTTTCATTAGTTTCTGCAAATTGAAACACGATCGTCGCTAGAGGGTGAACTTTCGATTACAACGGCGAAGCTTAAAATGGTTCGGGCATCTTTTGCGGATGGATGCGGATGGATGGATGGATGGTGGCCCCAGCTACTATTCCGATGGAATATATAAACGTAAAAGAGGAAGACCAAAAAAGTCGTGGAATGAGGGTATCAGAAAAGCGATGGAGGATCGAGGACTGGTAGAACAAGATACCCAGGATAGAAGAAGATAGCGTTTAGCAACGTGAAGGCAGCGACCAGCTGTATAAACCCATACATATACAGGGTGTATCAGAAATGGGTACAAATATTTAAACCAGTAACAGATTGGCTAAAGTAGAATTCAATGGTACTATTCATTTTTCAAAAATCATTAAGTTTAGTTTTTTGAATTTAAAAAATAAAATAAAATTTTGTTTGACAACTGCTTATGATACATAGAAAATGCATTTAAGCTGTAGGGGGTTATTACCTAAAGTAAAGTAAATCCAGAGTGGCAAAAACGTAAAAACTTGTCTGGCTTGTGATAACAACAACAGACTGGATAGAAATTACTGACCTACCTAAAAGTATTGGTTTGTGGCAAGTGATAAGAAATTTTTTTGCACTTCTATCTTACTCTCCTTTGCATAACATGTCTTTGAGTCTTTGAACTCAAATATTTGTTATTATCCTGTGGGACTCAAACAATTTTGGGTCAAATTTTCAATTATTATTTTCTCATATCTTAAGGGTCCCATTGCCAAAGAAATGTTTTTTCTAGTTTGTATATATTGTAATCTATAGTGCTGTCAAACGATTCCGAGTCCAGAATCGGAATCGGTTCTTTAGCTTTAAGAATCGGTTCTGCAGCGTCGTTAAAACCGATTATCGATTCTAGAATCGAGAATCTAAATCCGATTCTAGAATCGAGAATCGAAATCCGATTCTAGAATCGAGAATCGAAATCCGATTCATCAAAACAGCTTAAGCAATTTTGTATTTGTCACGAACATAAATAAAAAATAAATTAAAAAGTGTTGATTATACTTTTCAGATCCTGCTAGAGAAGAAAACGATTCTTGATTTTAGGATTGGGAAACTATTCTCGATTCTAGAACCGAAAAACGATTTTTTATTCTAGAATCGAGAATCGAAATCCGATTCTAGAATCGAGAACCGAAATCCGATTCTAGAATCGAGAATCGAAATCCGATTCTAGAATCGAGAACCAATTCTTGTGGAATCGATTCTTTTCAGAATCGAGAATCGATTCTTCAAAATTTCCTCTTCTTGACAGCACTAGTAATCTATCATCGGATTTAATATTTGTACCTATTTCTGATACACCCTGTATATATATATATATATATATAGGTATAATAAAAATGTAACAGCACCATGATCTGCCTAAATTAGAGTTTGGAAAACCATAGGTTAATTGGGAGCTGGAGGCACACAGCAAATTGTGGCCAAGCGTTTGAGATGAACCAAAGTGTAATTTCTCGACTTTTGAATCGCATTTTTGAAAACTGGAAATCTTTGACGAAGACAAGGGTAAGATCGACCAGCATCAACAATACCAAGAGATGATTGTTACCTCCCGCAGTTTAGTTTGCACGTGTAAATCGAATTACTATTGCAACCCAGCTTCGAGGTGAGTTTGCTGCTGCTATTGGGAGGCTGGTATCAACACAAAGAAATAAGAAAATAAGAAATCGTCTTCATGGCGTCAGCCTGTATACTCGAGGACCGCTGGTTTGTATTCCAGTTACCACAAATCATAAATGCATAAGCATAAGAATATTGAGTATTTTTTAGTGACGAGTCAAGAGTCACTTTACAACGAGATAATAGGCGTGTTTGGCGTAAACCCAGAACACGAAATAATCCTCAATTTGTCGGGGAATAACCAAAATATGAAGCTAACGGTGTGATGGTATAGTATAGGCCGGGATAAGTACTTATTGGAGGTTGCACGGATCTTTATTTCTGTCAGGATGGTGTTTTTATTGTCCAAAGGTATCTCTTACCCATTGTTCTTCCATACGCAGTATCAGTGGGAGTTCATGTTTATGGATGATAATGCTCTTCCACATCTAACAAACATCGTGAGCCAATGGTTTCATCAAACGAGAATTAAAAGAATGGATGGGGCAGCAAATTCTTCTGATGGTCATCTGATTGAATATGCATGGACCGCATTACTAAGATATATAGCTGCATGAAATACGCCACCAGGTGCAATTCCGGAACTTTAACTTGCTCTCAGAGAGGAATGGGATACGATTCCATAAGAACTATTTGATAATTTGACTCAATCCATGCCAACAAAATGCCAAGTCTTTGTAGTTGTTCGTGGAGATCATGCGCATTATTAACTTTTGTTTTTGTAAAAATTAATGAATAATAATGCGTAAAGATTAAGGATTTCTATACTTAATCCTACACTTCAATTTTGCAATTTATACCCTATAGCGATAATCGCAGTAGAACTTGAACAACCAAGTTTAGAATAAAAAAAAAAACATTCGGTCTCTTATTTAATAATGTTGCAGATGAAATATAAAAATATTTGCAGGTGTTATTTTCCTTTGTTAATTGTTTCTTGCCTTACTTCGTTGAAATTTATATTTATATTTTAATAATAATAATAGACTCGATTTCAACAGGATTTATTTACTTTTGGTACTGTATACGTATTTCGACATTTTACATGTCATTTTCAGAAGCATTTAATATTTTTTTTCTATTTCGGTTATATAAAGCCGTTCTAAGCGCACTGTTTTAGCTGTTTTTAGTTTGTTTTTTTACGATGTTGGTAGTTCGATTTGAATTTGAAAGTTTGAAATGTCAGTTTCAGCCACCTGTCAGTGCTGCCATAAGTGTTTATAAAAACTCCCTAGTAATCGATTTGACGTAAAATTTTCTACATAAATTTATTTAAAATACTCTTAAACTTCCTCAATAGAAAAAATAGTATAAAGAACACGTTTCATAAGACCACTTGTCGCACTCGTCCGTGGACTTGGACTCGTGCGTTAAGAAAAGGTCTTATGAAACTAGTTCTTTAATATACTAATAAACATTTGTAGCTAGGGCAAGAGCACACTGGATCTTGATTTCGAACTTGGCTCTGGTGCTCTATTCCAAAATTTTCAATAGCGGTAAATTTACGTTAAAGTGTGTTTGTGAATTTGAGAGGCCTCGAGTATATTTAATTTACGTTTATCATCACCGAAGTGTAATAATGTTATTATATTATTTGATGTCGATGCATGATTGTGTTCTAGTACGTGTTTAGCGTAGTTAGATTTTTCTGGGTGTTTATATTTGTATGAGCGTATGTGACGATTTTGTGAGCCTCGTTAGTTTGAAACAGGGGGTACCACGTGAAGGTGAGGTTGACATTTGGATGTGACACAGCCTCTCACATCCAAATGTTAACCTCACCTTCACGTGGTACCCCCTGTTTCAAACTAACGAGGCTCTGACGACCGAATATTGGCGGTATAACCACAAAAAAGAAACATGGTAGAGGAAATGCTAGCATGTGTACCTGGAAGTTTAAGAGTAAGACCGACGAAGAAGGAAAAGGGAAACCACTTCGTCTAAAACGGATTTTCCCAAGAAAAGCAGCATAATAATAATGTAATAATATGATGTCTTCGAAAGTTAAATTCTTATCCGGAAGTAAAATAGTCCCCCATTCGGATTTCCGGGCGGGGACAACCCAAGAAGGCAAAACAAGAAATAAAAGAATTGCATGTTGGAATGTGTGAACGCTACTTCAGTGTGGGAAATTAGAAAACCTCAAAAACGAAATGAGAAGAAACCGAATCGATATAATGGGTATAAGTGAGATGAGATGGCCGCTGCAAGGTGATTTCTGGACCGATGAATATAGAATAATCCATACGTAAGCGACAGAAGATGGTAACGGAGGAGTGGGCATAGTGCTAAAGAAAGACTTCGGACAAAGGGTAATAGAATATACGAAACACAACGAAAGATTACTAAAAGTTAGACTAAAATCGAAACCTAGAGATACCGTAATTATACAGGTATATATGCCAACCACAGCTCATAATGAAGAGGAGGTAGAAGAGCTATATGAACACATAGAACAACTGATAAAATATACCAAAGGAGACGAAAATCTGATAGTTATGGGTGACTGGAATGCAGTAGTGGGAGAAGGTAAAGAAGGAGACATTGTAGGACAATACGGACTAGACAAAAAGAATATCCGGGGAGAGCGTCTAATAGAATTCTGCGACAAACACAAATTAAATATCGCTAACACAATATTCCGCCACCACGCTAGGAGACGTTACACTTGGAAGATGCCAGGAGACATTAACAGATACAAGATTGACTACATTATGGTCAAACAAAGATTTAAGAACCAAGCTAAAGACTCCAGAAGCTACTCTGGACCAGATATTGACAGTGACCACAACGTAGTCATAATGAAATATAGACTGAACCTAAAGAAAATGAAGAAAAAAGAATCCACAAAATGGAACCTAGATAGCCTAAAAGATGAGGAGAAGATAAAAAGCCTACAACAAGAAATAAAACAAGAAGTAGATGACGGAGTAGAACCAAATGACAACATCGAGAACCGATGGAAACAGATAGAACAAGGAATAATAAAAGGAACAGAAACAGTTTTAGGTAAAAAGATAAATAAAAAGAAGGAACCATGGATAACAGCAGAAATAATACCTCATGGACGAACGTAGGAAACACAAAATTATAAATACAGATCAAGGTCAGCGAAAATATAGACAACTTAGAAATAGGATACAGAGACATTGTAAAAGAGCAAAAAAAGACTTTTTAACAAACAAGTGTGCCGAGATCCAAAAGGAAAGGGAAGAAATGATATAGCCTACAGAAATGTCAAGGGCATGTTTAGAACAACGAAACCTAGAAATCACGGAATAATGAACAAAACTGGAGAAATAATAACGGAAAATAAGAGAATAGTAAGAATATGGAAAGAATACCTAGAAGAATTATACAAAGAAGATGAAGGAAGCCCTCTGGTAGAATTCAAAAGAAATAACGATAATGAAGAGAAACCTGGACCTATTCTGAGGGTGGAATTTGACAAAGCAGTACAAGAACTCAAAAACAACAAAACACCAGGTATAGACGGCATCCCCAGCGAAGTAATTAAAAGCCTACACCAAGATACTTTAGACAAAATATTCTCTATGATGCAGGACATGTACAACATGGGAGAAATTCCAACAAGTTTTACAAAAACACAAATAGTTACAAACCCAAAAGAGCTGCAACACGCAAATGTGAAGAACATAGAACAATTAGTCTAATATCACATGCATCAAAAATCTTAATAAAAATACTACATAGGAGAATAGAACAAGCAATAGAAGAAAACTTGAGAGAGGACCAATTCGGTTTTAGAAGAAACACAGGCACTAAGGAAGCAATTTTAGCCCTAAGATTAATAATAGAAAAAATGATCGGAAAAGGGAAAGAGCTGTATATAGCATTCATTGACGCGGAAAAGGCCTTTTACCGAGTAAACTGGAAGCAAATGTTTGACATACTAGCCGAAATAGGAATAGACGCTAAAGAAAGGCAACTAATATACAATATATATAAAAACCAGTCGGTCATAATCGAGTACAACAGGGAAAAGGAAGTAGCCCAAATACGACGAGGTGTCAGACAAGGCTGTGGCCTCTCACCACTTCTCTTCAATATATTTATACAACAAGCCATAAATGAATTCAGGCAGGTGCGAAAAACAGGAGTATGTATACATGGTGAAAGAATCGACACAATTAGATACGCGGATGATATAGCCCTGTTCGCAGAAACAAAGAAAGACCTGATAGAAGCACTAACGATTATGGATGAAATATTCCATAACAACTACAACATAAAAATCAACAAAAGTAAGACAAAAGTGATGGTGTGCTCAAAACACAACAGAACAATGGATGACATCAACGTAGGCAATGAGCCCATAAATGCAGTAGAACAATTTGCATATCTAGGAAGGCTGATCACTGAAGATGGCAGAAGTACAAAAGAGATTAACAAAAGAATAAACCACGCAAAAAGAGCTTTCTATGATAAAAAACAACTATTGACGTCTAATGGCATATCGATAAACACAAAGAAACAATTTATTAAAACGTACATATAGAGCATTGCGCTATGTAAATGCGAAACATGGACCATTGGGAAAACAGATAGAAGGAAAATAGAGGCTTTTGAAATGTGGTGTTACAGAAGAGCACTAAAGATCTCTTGGACACAAAGGAAAACGAACGAAGAAATTTTAGAACAAATGCAAGAAAGAAGGAAAATATGGAGACACATAACGAAGAGAAGGACCCAAACAATAGGCCATATCCTGAAAAGAAATGGATTAATAAAAACAATTATCGAGGGGAAAGTAAACGGTAAAAACCCAAAAGCACGCCCCCGTCTTCAATATATAAAACAAATAATACAAGACTCGGGAAGCAACAGCTATGAGGAAATGAAGAGAAAGGCCTTAGATAGGGAAAAATGGAAAGCTGCGACAAACCAGTCCCAGGACTGACGACCATGGAGATGGCGATTTTGTGGGTGTTTATATTTGTATGAGCGTATGTGTTCTTTGTATCTGGTATCAAAATTTCTAACTGATTGACCTATGTATACATAATTACAATGTGAACAGTTTAATTTGTAAATACCAGATTTTACTAAATCGTTAGTTTTATCTTTTACGTGGAATAAGGTGTTGAAAGTGATTTTTGTTGTTTTATAAATTACTTCAAATGTACTTGTTTTGATTATAATTTTAGGATTTTTTCCGATATATCACCGAAATATGGAATTGAAATATAGTTAACATTTTCAGAGTGATCTTTTGAATATATTCTTTGAATTTCCTATAATCTTTCTTTTTTATTAGTGTGTGTATTAGTTTTGTGTTGTATCCATTACTATGAGCAATTTGTTTAATAATCGAAATTGCTTTGGTGTGATCATTGATATTTAGAGGAACTGTTAGAGCTCTGTGTATCAAGGACCTATAGGCTGCTAATATTTTAGTTTTATGACGATATGAGTCCTATGGTATTGTGATATCTGTTTATGTAGATTTTCTATTAATAGAGTATTCGAATTCATTTCTGAAATTAATTTTTATGTTGAAGTCGAAATAATTAATACATCTGTTTTGATCTGTTTCTGTAAATGTAAATGTAAAGTTTATGTTTGAGTGTAGAGTATTAATAAATGTTAAGATATCGCCAATAAAATCAAATGAACTATTAAAACATGCTAAAATATCATCAATATAACGGAACCAATTATAATTTTCGAAGATTGATTGATTCAAAACGTCTATCTTCTAAATGTTCCATAATATATTAGCTAAAAGTAGTGAAATTAGACTTCCCATTGGTAAACCGTCTTTCTGAAGATAAATTTTATCATTAAAAATAAAATAATTTTGATTAATGCAAAGTTCGAATAATTGAATCAACTCATATCGTTCTGTTAATTCAACATTTTTGTTAATAAAAATATTATTTAACAAAGGAATATACTCTTAAGGAGGTATTTGTGAAAACATATTGGTGAGTTGTTAGTTTCCATGTCATCAACAAACAAACTCGAATACTATATAGAAAACCTAGATCAACAGATACCACAATAGGACTCATGTCACCACAAAACAAATAAATTAGCAGCCTATAGGTCATTGATACATAGAGCTCTGGTAACAACGATTACACCGAAGATATTTCGATTATTAAAAAAATTGCACGCAATAATGGACACAACACAAAACTGATAGACACACTAATCAAAAAGAAAGATTATTAATTAGCAATTCAGGCTATATTCAAAATACCACTCTGTAAATGTGAAGTATAGTTTAATTCCATATTTAGGTGATAATTTATAAAACAACAAAAAACACTTTCAACAGATTATTCAACTCAAAAGATTGAACAAACTGTTCACATGGTAATTACGTATACATAGGTCAAACAATTAGAAATTTTGATACTAGATACAAAGAACGCATACGTGCATACAAATATAAACACCCAGAAAAATCTAACTACGCTAAACATTTATTAGAACACAATCATGCATTGACATCAAATAATATAATAACATTTTTACATTTCTGTAATGATAAACGTAAATTGGATATACTTGAGGCCTCTCAAATTCACAAACACATTTTAACATAAATTTCCCGCTACTGAAAGTTTTGGAATAGAAGTAAAAGCCAAGTCCAAAATTAAAATCCAATGTGCTGTTGCCCTACCTACAATTGTTTACAATATTAAATGCTTTTAAAAATGCGGAGCGGGACAGTTGGGCGCCGCCGTATGGGCGCCCCCATTTGGACGCTGCCATATGGGTGCCGCCGTTTGTGCATCGCCGTTTGGGCACCGGTCATTTAGGCGCCCGGCCGTTTGGCCGCCCGGCCGTTTGGGCGCCCGCCGTTTGAACGCCGGACATTTGGGCGCCGGCCTAACCCATCCGAATAGAATTCTAATTAAATTACGAATAATAATCGTGAACATTATAGAAAACTACAAATACAAAAATCAACATAATAAAACGATTTTTATTTACCCCCATAAACTCGTATCTCTCATATCTGTGAAAAATGCCCTGTGGTAATGTAAAAATTTATATATACAGTGTGCCTCACCGAATACCAGTCATAGGAAAATTAACATTGGGAAATTATGTTACGATCAACTATAGCTGTGTCTGTATAGAGTAACATGATTGGTCGGACATGAAACAGTGGCTTTGATATTTTGTTGATCGAGTTTGTTTTGCTTTCTGAGTGCTGTTATTATTTTAAATAAATTACTTTGACAGTTACTTTACACAAAATTTAATTTTTATTGGCAATTTTTTGTTTTGCCCAATGAGAATGAATATGTAACTCATAGCTATAGTTAATCGGAACATAATTTACCAATGTTAATTTTCCTATGCCTGGTATTTGGCGAGACACACTGTATACATATCTATAAGCTAAGTTTTCAATCAAAGAAAGGAATATAATAAATTAAATTTAATAATATAAGATAAAGTGTTACAATATGCAACTACCCAAAAGTTGTACTGCCATCTTAAAAGTAACTTGGACAAGAATGTTTCTGGTTAGTTGTTTGTAATATGCTGATAATGGGTATTTAAACGTTTTTCCAACTTATTTGTATAACTGAAATTGCTTCTGCATAGGTACTGCTTTGAAGACAACAAAAATTTTGTTGATAAATGAAAATGTTTTTTAATTATTATTAAAATGTTATTTTCCCTGCCTGTTTTTATGATGACTAATGTTGATAAATGTCCGTTGATCGTTTTGAGCAGTGTAGTAAAACAAGAAGCTAACAATTAAAGCGCTCAAAACATTTAACATATATATATACACGTACAACTGTTGATGATGTTATTTTTTTTATATTGGCATATCCATTTGTTTTCCTTAAAACACTTGCTTTTGATTTTACCTAAAAGTATTATAATATTATTTCCTGATAGCATGAAATGAGTTTCTTAAATAATAAGTTGTTGATTTTTAAACACCTCATGAAGTATTGCAGTTTACGTAATACAAGATATGGCTATTACCTTGTTTAAAATATTATGTTTCAGCGATTAAAAACAAACCACACGAATACATAAAAGAATAATTGCAATAGTCACATACATTTAATAGGGAACTAATCTGTACTTATGCATGTTTACATAAGAAGAAACCAATATAGCTAATTTTGAAAACTCATTTATGGTAGAAACAAGGTATATGGTTTTTAAGATTGCAAATAAATTGCATTTAAGAAGAATCATTTGCAGTCATATATTTATACGTAATGTATCACACACACTAAGGCCTCTAAAATATCACGCACACATATAGTGCTAGCACCAACTGGTAAAAAGCCCAGTAAACACATAGATTGACTAAAGAACAATATTTACTTCTCACTAAAATAATCTTGATGACGTATGAAGTCACTTGCTCTAGTTATCAATATTTGAATTGAAACATTCGCAAGCAAGCGTGAATAAAAATATATCGGAATATTAACATTTTTGGAATTTATAACTGGAGAAAAGTCTTTTAAATCAAAATTACACATTACGTACAACTTAAATTTTATTATACTTAGTATTGCAGCTGATGATATCCAATTTATTATTTTAATTTTATTAAAGAGTACAAGCTCTTAGGTTTTGTTTAATTTTACTTATAACTATATCTTCGTGAATTTACCTTAACACAATACTTCAATTTACAACTACAAGTAAGTAGACAATAACAAAATTGTTAATACCTATACGAGACTTACCAGTTGTTCTATGGCTTCAATATGCTGAATATCTATTTGTAACGTTACTGGAAGAGGTTCTGGCTGATCAGGCCTAGTAACCTTATCATATCGACACTCATGTGTGAGTCTTGATGAAAATTGGTCGAGTGTAAGCTTGTCCATGTCGCCTTCGAGTGTTGGACAAGCGTCATGATTTTTCTTAGGTACGGAAATTGTATCAAAATGTTGATGGGTAGGTTCTTGAAAATAATATGTAGTGTCTTGTATTGGAATTGGTGATGACGGCGGTACTAATGGTGGTGCAGGTGGCCTGGGTGGTTGAGAAAGTGGTATTGGTGGCGTTGGTGGATAATATCCATTGCTTACAGGTACTTCAGAAGGTGTATGTAACACCGTTGGTGGTGGGTAACTATTCAGCACTTGAGGTGATTGGTACTGTCGGGGTGATAATGGGGGTTCCAGTCGTTGTGCCGGTGTTTGTCTAAGAAAAAAGACATTCTGATTTTAATTATTGAAAAATTCAATATTTAGAATAAAGTAATGGTGCATATATTACAGTGCGACTGACAATAATTGAAGGGCATGTGATTTCGGTTTAGCCCATTATTATCAACAATACTTTCTGTTTAATCCGCGAACCTGCTACTTAACAATACTTAGAACTACCCGGGTAAATTTGCCTGTACAATGTCATTTGTATTGCTTTTATTTCGTATATTTCTTGTTTCTCTTTTTGTAATCCTTACGTAATAACAGTTTTTTAACGACTAGAAGATCGCAATCGATCGTTTTATTAGGCAAAACAAATAAATAAACATGATGTTCAAAGTATAGCAGGATGAATTTATTATATAAGCCTACTTTCGATCTGGAGGACGTGACTAAAATGGTGTTTGGCAGTACTTCTATTGTTGTTGCTTCAATCACTTGTAAGAACAATTCACTAACGAAGCAGCCCGCTGTGAAATTTTCAGTAACCGCATGCATTGTATTGTTCAACGGTACCACGAAATATGCAGCCTTTGTAAAGGAAAAACCAATCTGTGTTTACGAAAGATGCTGTAAAGGATATTTAACAGCGGATACAAATTCTCGTCAAAAGGATAATGAGCATAATCTTGTTTTTGTAACTGAGTTATTGAACTTTTACATTATAGGTCTTTTACACAGTTCGTGTCAGAAGGCCTGCAAAATGTATTGCTTATGCACCCGTACAAAGTGTCATTCGTTTAAGCGTTGTTATCAGCAGATTTTGAAGAGCGTTGACAATACTGTATATGATTTAATGAAAACCTCAACAATTATGACATTTTAGATGTAACATTTTTCAGCAATGAAGCATGCGTTTATCTTAGTGACTACGTAAACTTCCTCGTACTTATCAAGGATCTTATTACAGCTCCTTAAAATTGGGATCTGGATTGCGAAGTCAAGAAGAAAATAATTGACACTTCTTTTTTTAATAAGAGCATCAATGCCAACAATTACCAGCAAATATTTTTAAGGTCAACTCAACAATGAAGAACTCCATCTTGGGTTCTTCCTGCAAGTTGGTGTAACAGCTAACATAGCAGGTGCAACGTACATTTTTAAGGGTATTTCTGATGACAGAATAATAAGCAGAGATCGTTGTCCTCCAGGGTCGCCGACTTAACACCTCTCGACTACTTAAATTTAGACATCATTTGGTATATGCAAATCGTTTGTATACATTAAGGAGTTTCACAAGACCACAATGAATGCCGTGAATTAAATCACGCCGAGACCACTTGACTCCTACCAACCAGTAGCACAGGCGAGATTCAGTAAAAATGTTAGTACTATCCACCATGTGAACAGTTAGAAAAACCAACAAAATATAATATCCTGATCCATCTGGCATTTATAGATTACCAGTAAGCATTCAATACCATCGAAACTTGGGCATTTGTAACAGCAATGGATGATGCTAGAATTGATTCAAGATACGCCAACATCATCAAAAACATCTACGAGGATCCTACTTTCCACATAAAAATAGATGAAGATCTCAAGACATGGAAAATATGCCTAGGCAATGTTGTAAGACAAGGTGAAACCATCTCCCCCAAATTATTTATACTGGCGGTAGAAAATGCGTTTAACCAATTAAATTAGGATGAGTGTGTGTAATTGAATCAGTTAACATTTTATGACGACATAATCTTAATAAAACATCGAAGAGCTAAACGCCATGATAAAAGAATTAAATGAAAATTCCAGGAAAATAGATTAAAGATGAAACTCAACTAATCAATAATAGCCAAAACGACATCATCATTCATGGAACGACCTTAGAAAAAGTGGAACACGTGTCTATCTTGGTCTTATAATCAAAATCGGGAAAGAAAATCAAACCACTGGAATAAAATCCAGGTTTAAACTATCAACAGGCAGGTTTTGGATAACTCAGTATCAAAATACCGATAAATTTTAAGGGCAAAACCTAGGGCAGCTGCGTATTACCGGTAACTACATACTATCTAGAAACTATGGATATAACGAAAAAGTCGGCAGAACAGCTCAGGCGCTCAGAATCGCTCACTGAGCAATAAATAGAGTCATCATGGGAATCACTCTAACAAAAGAGACAGAATACGTAACACCGAAATCCGAAACAGGACCAAAATAACGTATGCCATAGAGCGCATAGCAAGTTTCAAGTGGAAATGGGTTGGATACGTAGCAAGACAAAACGTGGAGCGGTGGACACAGAGAATAACATATTGCAGACCACGGCAAACTAAGAGGAGCGAAGGGTGGTCTCCAAGAAGGTGAATTGACGATATAAAGACCATAGCGGGATATAGGTGGATGAGATCGGTTAGAAGAGGTAACTAGAAGAGTCCTATACCCAGCAGTGTAGCAACGCAAGCTGAAGAAAAGAGTGAGGCAGTTGATAAACAATTTTTAAAATATGACGCGTGGAGTTAATGTTGGTTTAAGCCAGCGGTTCTCAAACTTTCGTAATTCGCGCCCCCCCTTTTTTTACCTTGAATAATTCTGCGCCCCATACATAATATAAGATAGATGCAAATAACCCAATACGCAGGAACTTATTTAACTCGATTTAGCAATATTGGCTCCACTGCCAGATGGCAGATACTGATAATTCTAGAACTTTCTGGATTGAAAATACGCGACTATAAAAACAGCGGCAGCGCATCAGTTGTTAGTTGTGTCGTTGTGACTGTGTTACATAAGAAAGTTTGTCAGTTGGAGTTCAAACGCTTAAAAATGAGGAAGCTTCTACTTCATCAGAAACTCCCAGTACCACTGCTAATCCTGTTATAAAATCAAAAGCACGAAAATATGACCAAGCATACTTATACTTCGGTTTTACAAGCATTGAAATAAGTGGTGAAGAAAAGCCTCAATGCGTTATTTTCCTCAAATTTATGACGGCAAATAGCATGAAACCCAATAAACTGAAGAGGCATTTAGCAACGCTGCACAAAGAATATGTCGATAAGCCCCGTGAACTTTTTGCAGAGAAACTTAGATCTTTCGGGAAAATTTCCACAAAGCTCTTACAGTAAATTACAAAGCTTTATTGGCATCATACAAAGTAGCTTATAAAATAGCCAAATACAAGAAGCCACATATGATTGCAGAGCAACTAATTTTACCAGCTACCATAGACATGGTAGAAACAATGTTTGGTGAAAGCTATGCTAAACAACTCAAGAATATTCCTCTGTCAAACGATACCATTCGCCAAAGAATTAATGATATATCTGTGGATATTCATGAACAGCTTGAATCTGAGTTAGTTGGAAAATTATTTGCCATACAACTTGATGAAGCAACAGACAGCAGTAACGATTCTCATTTGATTTGCTATACCATACTCTGTCAGGGAGCTGCAATAGTTGAAGACTTGTTATTTTGCAAGCCTATACAAGGAAGAGCAACTGCTGTCAAATTGTTCAGAATTACAAATGATGCTATTGTAAGCGCAAACTTGCAGTCGAAGGATTGTGTTGAAATTTGCACCGATGGAGTTCAAGCCATTCCTGACAGATATAACAGTTTACAAGCACTTGTGAGAACGAATCTCCAAGAGTAGTCTGAATACACTGCCTCATGCATCGTGAAGCTTTAGCATCCAAATCGCTAAGTCCTGGGAGAAATATTGTTTTGATAGTAGTTATTAATATAGTTAATTATATAAAAACCAGACCTCTGAAATCAAGGATTTTCGCTGCTCTTTGTGAAGATATGGGAGCTGAAAATCATTGTTGTTTTATTCTTCATCCAGATGGTTGTCACGCGGTAAGGTGTTCAAGCGCGTCTACGAACTGAGAAATGAAATAGCGATATTCTTGAGCAAGTAGGGTCATAAGCATGCGGAAAAAATCCACGATAATGTATTTCTAATGAAGCTCTTCTACTTAGTAAACATATTTGAAAAACTTAATTCACTTAATCTTCAACTTCAGGGAAATAATACAAATATATTTGAATTTAAGTGAAAGGGTCAACTCTTTTTGTAAGGTACAATACAGTTACCCGCCGGAAGAGAATCATAAAAAGTTGTTGCTAAAGACAGTTGAGGGTCATTTAGAAAGCTTGAGCACTATTTTCAGGAAATAGTTTTTCGCAGAAGAAGACATTAAATTGGGTGACTGGAATTGGGTAATAAATCATTTGAAAGTATAAGATCTTCAAGTACCGCAGAAAAATCAAATTTTGTTATTAAGTCATTAAGATATTTCTGGAGTGAACTAACTCTCTTGTAACTATAAATATCGAAACAAACTTCGAATAGAAAATGAGCTCAGAATGTATATCTCGAATATCAAACCAAACCTGGACAGGGTGTGTACTTTCAAGCAGGCACATATTAGTCATTAGATCTATGCCTTAGAAATGTTTTATTTTAATTTTAGTTATAATGCTTTCGTTGTGATAAAAATGTAAAAGATTAATTCTGATGTCTTATTCATTTATTCGACGTCCCCCCCCCGCACAGCTTAGCCCCCCCCCCCAATTAGGC
>JABXWE010025136.1:0-10272 GCA_014611495.1 Limonius californicus
TACTACTACTTTTCTTATTGTTAAACAATAATACAAACTCCCTAGGGAGAAAATATGTCACATTATCTCCCTAGGGAATAATACTTCACTTCTGCCCCTCTTTTGTTTTAGGAGAAACTAACTTCTCCTCCCATCGGCGTAAAAAATATAATATCGTACCGATTTTCATTTAAACAAATATTAATAGTTGGCTTTTCAAATACACATAAACAGGAATGTTGTAGCTAGTGATTGTTGTTAACATATCCGTGACAATTGTTTCGCTATAATATTATTTTGGCAGTTAGTTATAATGTCGGAAAGTTATATTCATTGTAGCGTGGAATAGTACATAATAATCAAATATCTTACGAATGAAGGCGTAAATTGCATTGAAATTCTTACAAGCTGCGAGCACAATACGCTTATCATTGTCTTTCTAAAAGTCGAGTGGTCGAGTGATCAAAATGTTTTAGAGACGGGAAAACACGTGTAGAAAATGAGCCGCATATACGAAGAGATGCAACTTCGATTAATCGTGAAAAGGCAGAAAAAGTCAATCCCTTTATTTAGCAAGACGACGAGTAACTGTTCGTCAAATTTTTCATAATTTACAAATTACTGTCTAAAGCGTCGAAAACATCATAAAAACAAGCTAAAGTATCTCAAGGTGAATCCGCGCTTGTTGACCAGAGAACACATATTGAATAGTTTACATATCGCTTCTTCGTTATTACAGCGATGAGAGAGAGGAGATACATTTTTGGACTTGATTGCGACAACTGATGAAACCTGGGTACATTATTTTACTCCTGAATCAAAATGTGTACGCATGTAGCGGTGACATACTACATCTCTAAAGCCAAAGAAAGCAAACACTGTATTGTCAGCTGTTAAAGTGATGGCAACATTTTTTGGGATTTTCAAGAGGTCTTCATTGTTGATTTCCTTACAGAACGTCATATAATCAATGCAGACTATTATTCGACACTTTGCAGCGATAAAGTTAAGCAGGCGATGAGGAACAAACGGAAGAGAAGACAAAGTTCAGATTGCTTCCTTCAAGACAATGCTCGCCCTCATACCGTTGCGAGTTGAAACCATAAACAAACATCAGTGAACCTTCTTTCGCATGAAGCATACAGTCCTGATCTTGTCCCTCGGATTTTTATTTGCTTGGCTTAGTACTGAGAACATTTTTAGTCAGAAAAAATTTCAGTTACATAATGACGTTATCGAAGCTGTTTAAAGTAGATACGCTGCAACCCAAAGACTTCTTCCATGGGGGTGTTAGAAAGCATCCAGATCGGTGGCACAAGTACATCGCTTGGCACAGGGGGGCTACATCGAAAAGTAATATAGGTTTCATCTGTGTAATACCCTTTTTTATACATACATTCCTGGTTAAATTTAAACACTCCTCGTATATTACTCTACATTTTCCGGAGATAGTACAAAAAGCAGTATGATAGGCTCGTACTCCATTTTTACAAAACACAAAAATTTATAGTAACAAAGAAAGTAGGGGGCTCGTATTTTTTCTGTTCTGTCAAATATTAATATTGTCTTAAAAATACCTGGATGTTTGAGGGATACGCAGCTACATCACTAGAGTTCCACAACAAGCAAACACACAATAGAAAATGTATAATTACGGGACATGTTTTATGAAAAATATGTTAACAAGACGCAAGTATTAGCTATAATTCCATAGAAACCGTTTATTAATAATTAACACAAATACGTTTAAACATCGACGACGTATTTCTAGATAAACACCGGACATCTAGAGAGTTTTTAAGCATGATTCAAATATCTTAATTCGCCGTACGTTATTAAACAAGAGCACCAGAAGTGTAATTAATATATTTTGATAAATAAATTCCATATAATTAAGACGTAGAAACTGCATACTAGGGAAGAAGGCCATTATTTTTATACTTTTCATATCTACAAAGATTTCGTCAACTTACATTCTTGCTTGTAATGCGGTAATTCTTGTAAAATATTTGTTTCTTTAAATTTAAATAGTGTGAAAGTAAATGTTTACGAAGGCAAGGTCTACGCACTTCCTCACTGGTAATTTATTATCCGCAGTAAAATAATTTGCAACATTTGTAACACCTGATGCACACAGTAATATTTTAATGCAACCTGTAATGGGCCTCCCTGACGCCAAAGCGGGAAAGCCTTATGTATCTCAAATCCTAAGAAACGGTTACAGATTGAAACAATAATACGCCGGTTTAAATAAACATACACTAATCAGGATTCCGTCTTATTAAATTTCCGCTGTATTTGTACTTGTAAATGTGTGGTTCAAACACCGTTTATTTTGCGTAAAATAATATTTAGAAGTTCGTAAATTATTTGAACAGCACCCAACAGAGCATTGACATATACCGGATGTCGATGAAATCAGGACCAACAAATGAAATTTTTTATGGTTGATACACAACCAAAAATATATCTATGAATGAACTTAAACACATATTAATTTTCACTTCCCATTTCACAGAAAACGATTTCAAAGTTTCGTGTTTTAAACAAAAGTATATTAATAATTTATTTCAATATCTCTATTTGATTGCGACTGCGGTGATATGTCAATCGAACTACATAGGCTTCCATAACTAGGACTACATTAGAGTTTCTCTTTCATATCTAAAACAATAACAGTAGGTATTCAATTTAAATAACATTAAGAGTGAAAATGCACATGCAGGTACTGTACGGTTTTCTCCGCACAAAAGTGACAAAGCTTTAAGTCGGTAATTGAAAAGTTAGGTCAGTAAATATATGGGACATACTCGTTTATCAATGTTTGAATTTTCAACACCTCTTTTTAAACTATTCCGTTATGTTTTCTAAAAGAAGACATTTTAACATAATTTAGCAGTTCTTTGGCTTTCCTGAACCTGTGCGTAAAGTAATGTACACAAGCAAAGGGGACCTACTGTCCCGCGGGCTCCGAACTGTTGTTCTCCAGAGAAGTACCTCGGTAGTTTTTCATTGCCTTTCGAGGTTTAACAGAAATATATCGCCAGTATGACACAATACCCAGAAACTGTTAGGGACAAAACACCCATACTATTCAGGACGACCATAACACTCATAATGACCACAACTCCCAGTTCTTTTGTAGCATTACAATGCCCATTTGAAAGGCTCGCGATGTACAGTCACCAAAACGCCTTTATATGAGCTCAAAGGGACTTGTAAGTCTTTCTTCTGGGCGTTGTGTTCTTGTATTGTAATAAAGCGCTGTATCCTCATTGGGTGTTGGACTCTTCATTGGGTTTTGTTGGGTACCAGAACCGACATTAACAATTTCGAGTGAGCGTTATGTTTATGACCCTCTAAAATAATTTGCGTTGCTCTTAAGTTTTATTGATTAGCAAAACCGACTGAACACAAGCTCGAGTAGGGACTCTGGGCCTTTTTGTTGGGCATTGTGGGAAGCTTTATGCGCTTTTTGTGGGACGTTGTTGACCCATATGACCTCGTAGGCGCACAACAGTTGGAACGTTCTGGTAATTGTGAATGTTACGACTATCCTGAATAGCCGGGCGACATGGACAAGTTGCATATTGCATCCCTACATAAATTATAATATTGTTGGGATGTTTAGCTATAGTGGACGAATGTTCTTTGGACGTTGTGGATACTTGTTAGGTATATTTATAACACTACACGGTTGTCAGAAACAGACGTATCAGCGTACAGATATTGTTGTAATAAGGATAGACTGCATCCAAGGGTTATACTGGCGGCTCAATCTATGTAAATAAAATCAACCAATGCTTGAACCTTTACATCACCGACTTTAATGAAATTCATCAATACCTAGTAGAATGAAAAGATACGTACAACTGTACATTCAGGGCCTTGAAATATTAAGAGCTTTGAAGTTATAACCGATCAAAATATGTGTATGAAATGTGCTTTCATTCGGGATGTAACTTGTTTAAGTTTTTTTTTATCATATTCAATGAAACTACAGCATTCTAAGTTCTGTAAAGACCTTCACATTACTTGCAAATTAATATTGACTTCTAACATTTAAAAATGAAGAAAAGTTTAAATTTATAAAGGTTTCTGCAGTATGTTTTAAACGCTACGCAGTGTTACTTCGTTAAAAGAAATCCATTTTTTCATTGGGCTCTCTATAATGCTTTTATTCCAGAAGTAAAAGAAATATATTGTTTGTCGTTACGGTGGAACCCTTAGTCTTATAGCTGAAGAGGAGGCAACTCCTATAACGGCATTTGCCTTGTAAAATTGTAAGTTTGACATGTATGTTTTATGAACCAATCGAGGAACCAATATATACTTTGAAAATTGAACCATAGTCTTGGCCATACAAGCATAAGTTAAAAAATCAATAAGTAAAGCTTTTCGTTAGTTCAACCAAATTCCAGAATCAAGTAAATATTATTTGATTGTTATTAGTTGTTATAAAGTGTCCTAATTTTTACGTAAGTTTTCCACACCATTTTACCTAAATTAGATCTTTGACATTTAGAGATATTCGACATACTGTGCGTTAGAGGTTCCGCAATTTTTGAATGTTGTTAATATAGAAAGATTCATTGATCATATAAAAATGGAAAACCGGTATAAATAGCAGGGCTACGCACATACGTACCATTTCGTCCTTGTATTGCAATAGGCTTAAACTATTCAATCCTAGTTTTCAAAATTTAAAACCAACAATACACAGCCCTGCAGGTATAGTTATTTAAAAAATAGGCACGTCTACCGAATGTATCGGCAATCACAAAAGGTAGACTTTTTCGGTTTAAATTTGCTGGTACTGTTGGTGCTGGTAATATCAGTAGTAACACTAGTAACAAATAGTAACCATTAGTTATGAAACAAAGAAAGCTATTGTACATGCACATGTAGGTTAAGTGAATTCAAACATCAAGTGTATACTAAACCTATACAAGATGTCTCTAAAAGGTAAAATAAGAAAAACAAAATAATGTAAAAGATATTGTAGAAAACAGTACATGATCCTTCCACTTGAGCCGCCACTGGTGCACTTATTAAATCGAAACTATCCTGCTACCGTTATTACGTATGCACATAAAAGTACAAGTCCTTGTTCCTACTATTACCATAATTATACCTAGAAAAGTGATCGGATAAGTCTCACTTTAGGAGGCTGTAACTCCGTAACCATACATTTTTGTATTTAGATAAGTTGGGTTAAATCGACCTATTTTGGTCTCAGGAATATGTGGTAGTGTTTTGTACAGACCTTTTAGAGACGTATAATGTTTACTCCTGTTACATCTAATGAGGTTTATAGATCTAGATTCTACTTAACAATACGAAGTGATGCTGTTGGATAATATCTACGTTTATACCTACAGTGTGTTTCACTTCTGACCTCCACACCCTTGCATCTTCCTTATTTGTTTTGTGGTCGATTTCAAATTTTGGCCAATTATACTACCCTTTAAAGCGGTTGTTTAGACAACTTGTAAATAATTTTACTGCAAACTAGTTGTTATGATTGAGTTTTTCCTTAATTGTTTCCGAAACGAGTCGGGGAAAACAGTTGCTATTACTGTATATAGCATATTCTAAGAGCTTTTCAATGAAGCATCACAAAGTATGTGTTACCATTTGAAATTTTTTTCTTGTGGTACCTCGAGTCCAAGGGTTTGAATGGAGAAGGTTACCTTATGAATCATAGAAAACCTCAGTACGTATTTTACTTCCATAGGTATAACACATTGTACGTTTTTAAATTGAGCTTATATTATGAAAGAAAATACAAAAAATTATTAGAGTTAGTAAAATATGTCTAAAAAGTACCATATGTACAAAAAAATTTTAGATAAAGGGTGGCTTTGTATGTCAGAACGTATGTCGCACTTTGAAACTGCTTTTAAATTGAGGGGATCGAGGGTTTATTTTCAAGTACATATTACAATAAATGTTCAAAATGTCCACCGTTTTCATCCAAGCATAAATTTACACGCCTTTTCATGTTATCAAATGCGTTTTGGAGCATAACGGGTGTGATATTGGCACATTGTTCAACTATTCGGTTGCGCAACTCAAGAAGTGTGTGAACTGGAATTTTAAAAATTGTGTTTTTCAAATGCGGAAAAACAAAGTAATCAAGAATAGTCAAATCTGGTGATCTCGGCGGAAATTCTGGTTCACAACGTAAACTGATCAGGCGATCGTCGAAAAATTGACGCAAATAAGCAATGGATTGTGGAGTCGTATGGGAAGTGGCACCGTCTTGTTGGAAATATCCATGTTGTAGCTCATCGTCATGAAGTTGGTGTGTGAAGGGGTTTAAGATATTGTCTCGATATCTTTGAGCATTGACGGTTCCTTCAAAGAATATGGGAATTAATCGTCTTCTAGAGACACCTATCCATAGACCAATTTTCTGGGGATGTAACGGGGTCTCACAAAATATATGAGGGTTTTCAGCACTCCACATCCTCATGGTTTGTGAATCAATATACCCTGATAAATGAAACCATGCTTCATCTGTAAAGAATGTTAAATCCAAGAGGTCATTGTTATTCAATAAATGTTGAGTGAACCATTGGCAATACAACACGCGCCTGTTATTATCACCCGGTAACAATTCATGAGTTGTCTGCATCTTGTAAGGAAATAGACCAATGTCCCTTCTCAAAATTGTTCTACAGGTACATACCTACATAATCTCTTGAACATTTTGAATGGTCTCCTCTGTACGGACTGTTGGCCTTCCACTTCCGCTCTTCCGTGTTACGCTTCCTGTTTCTCTAAATAACCGCACACAATTTCGTACCACATTAAAAAAGTCGGCATCCAGAAACACAAAATCAGGAAACTGTTGTCGAAATTCAACCGTACAAGGGCGGGTACTGTAAATCCATTCCCCATTTTCAAGATTTCCATTGCGAAAATAAGATTCAACGATGAATCGCTTATGTATTTCTGTAAACACCATTATTAAATTAAATCTGATTAAAACTGACATTTAATTGTCATAAAATCATCAAAGACCGACGTATTGAAGTACAAAGCCACCCTTTATCTAAAATTTTTTTGTACATATGGTACTTAGATACTTTTTAAAACCTCATATCTTTACTTAGATACACGGATACAGTATACCATAGGTATTTAGTATCTCAATGTTGATACGATATTCTACAAATGTGTGTAACTTTAAATCTTACCCAACGCTGATTACGGTAGTCATCAATCAAATTGCCATATAACTTTCACTCAACAATTCCATACACTTTTGTGACTAGCCAATGTTGTTGGCAATATCAGCGACATCTTAAGAAAAAACATTTTAGAAGCTCATTTTGTAACATCTGTAATGTATTTACAACAACCCGTATTTACGTTAAAAATTAAAAACATATTATGTATTACATGTGGTTGTTTCAACTTTGTTTTTATTAATGCTAGGTCTCAATTTAAATAACAATGGGAAGCTCAGTGAGCCAAGTGTTTCAATCAGGAAGTGCATTGCTAACAAATGGATATGGTCATCGTGTCACTGATTCTACAAGACAGAAAGTACAAACAGTGTTTGATGCTCTTAGAGCTAATGCCAAAGTTGGAGTGCAGCGGCTTGAGGGATTACTTCAACAAATACCAAAGGTACTGTATGGTTTCATCTATCTTTCTACAGATAAATGTATAGGAAGGTAGGTATGTAAGCCCTTCTAAGCATTATATCTAGTGTAGGTTTACCAAAGAATACATGAGCTTTTATTTATTTATCTTCTTATGACAAACTAAATGTTTTTGAAATCATATTACTTTATTTAATTGTTATTGTTAACTAATATTTCTTTGGTGAGTAGATATTTTAAAATCAATAGGATATGATCGTTTAATGTTATATTAATTACTATTCATATATTGTAGAATGAAAATATTTTAATGATACATGATGAATCTGGATACAATCTCCTCCAGCGATGTGTGGGTGCAAATAATGTTGAACTTGTAAGATGGTTGTTAACTCGTTACTCTGCAAATGATATCAGCCGTTGCCCATGTAGTCTTCCTTTGCATATAGCTTGTTTAAAAGGGTGAGCAACCGCCGTTTGAGCATACAAATCCATTATATATTATTAACACTTGAATCATTCTGATAGCTATGATGAATGTGTTGAGTTACTCCTGAAACATGGTGCAAAAGTTGATGTGGAAGCTCGAATGTGCTGGCCTGGACCTCATAGTAGCAATTGTGAAGATAGAGGGAAGTTCTGTAAGTAGAAAAACACTGATAATGTTTTCAGTTTTACCATAAAGAATTTTTTAATTCAGTAAATATCAATCAAGATGACAGCTGCATGGAGCGAGACAGAGACCGTCCCCCAAAATTACAGTCTGCTATTTACTATGCTCTGGATGGTGATCAAGTACATATTCTAACAATGTTAGCTCAAAGAATTGGAGATCCATGGGTATGTTGATTATTTCATACCTATTTTGATTAGTTATAAGCATGAACATTTATAGGAAGATTGTCGGCAAATCTACCAGAAAATTGTTTTTAAATGAGTTTTAGGGAAAGTAAATCAACATTTATATACATTCACATTGTGCATGAATATGATTATATCTCAATATAATTTCAAGAAAGTTATCTATGTGTATTTATTAAAGTTATATCTGTTTTATAAGAAATTACTATTTTTTGAACTTAATAAAAACAACTGTCCCGTTCAGTTAGATTTTCATGAATATTAACTAGCCTAGTTTTTTCCCCAAAATAATGAAAGTAAGTACCTACAGTTAAATTTCTTACACATATACTTCGCTATATTATAATATATTATACACATTACACTTGTAAACTGTGTTTTTGAAATTTAAAACTCGAAAATATTTATCAAATAAAAATTTTGGGTTCAATTCATAGAATTTTATTCTATAAGTTAATAATTTTTATTTAAATAAATTGCCGTACACAAGATGTAAATGAATAAGTTATAACAATGTAAGTCATAAAAACGAAAATCATAAAACTCTACTGCATATTAACAACAATCACAAGTTTTTTCAGCTCTTCTTTGTTAACTTTTTTACCAGGATGTTTAAATTTGGCAGTCTCATACCAAACATTCAAAAACAAGCAAACAATATATTCTCAAGCAAATATTATATTCTCAAGCCAATCTGAAACTAACAAGTTTTTGTTCCTTTACATATGATTGAGGATACACGGTTAATTTTCTCAATTTACTGATTACTGTAATTTGTAGATTTACCACTCTACTAAGTATACTTAGTTGTGTGGGTTATACAATTTATAAAACTATGAATCAGCCTTAGTTATTTCCTCAGTAAATGTCGACATGTTACCAATTTTATATTTGCCGCAATGGATGCCGGATCACTACTCGTCGGTCACTATACATTGCTCACCAATTTACAGTGGCGGCGTAAAGGGGGGGCGGTGGGGGCGGTCCGCCCCGGGTACCAAGCACCAAGGGGTGACAACATTGGTGACGACTCAGTCGCGCAGCTTAGTAGCCAAATCTATGTGGAGTGCACTCTTTCGGGAGTGTTAGTTCAAGTGTAACTTTTTTCGGAACAGTAGAAAGAGTTTACACGTTCTTTTCGTCATCCACACATCGATGGGAAATTCTAATGAAAAGTGTAGGCGTATCGGTCAAAAGACTAGTAGAGACAAGATAGAGTGCTCATCACGGCGCTGTTAAACCATTGAAGAATAATTTTGAGAAACTTGTATCAACACTCGAAGACATGTTTGATCCCAGCAGCAGCCGAGAAAACGTCGATACAAGAGAAGCAGCATCCACACTCTTACCAGTTTTGTGTGACTTCAGTTTTTTATGCTACCTTTCCTTTTGGTGTGAAGTCCTAGAAGAAGTTAACCAGACGCAAAAGTATATTCAAACATCTGGGCGATCGCTGGAAAAGTGTGTCATAAAAATCAAAGCCCTAAAAATTTTTCTTCGAAGTCAACGTAAGTATCCAAATAGTGGAAAGAGCTATTTCATACGCAACTGAAAAATGTGAGGACTTGGATATTTCGATTGAAAAAAGAGGAAGGAGGAGAGTCCGAAAACGTATGCCAGGAGAAATGGCTGAAGACGCTGGACTAACATTGCCAGAAGAGCTTCAGAAAGCTATGTTAGAATGTCTTGATAGATTTTACGAAGAACTAGACCATCGTTACAGGGCAATGGATGACATCCTCATAATATTTGGTGTTGTTCAGCCTAAAACTCTGCTTACGTCAACAGAAGAAGAACTTCGTGGTACAGTTCCAAA
>JABXWE010025138.1:0-12787 GCA_014611495.1 Limonius californicus
AAACGTTAACTTTTTGAATACGCTGTGTATGAGTTTCTCTAAATTCGTGAGGATTTTCAGTACTCCAATAGCGGTGATTGTGTCGATGGACATGTCCATTTAAGAAAAATGTGCTCTCGTCACTAAAGCAAATGTTGCTCACCCTAATTTGATTTTGCTGAAGTCTTTCAGTCATTAAGTCACAGAACTGTAATCTGCGATCTGGGTCGTCCTCAGAGAGTTCATGCACCATTTTTAATTTATAGGGGTGTAATTTATTTATTTTTAAAATTTTATGGACTGTGGAACGTGGAATATCGTGTTGATCAGCAAGTTCCGCTGTGGATTGTTGAGGGTTGGCTTGAAGATCGACCAAGATATCATTTTGTTTTTCTTCTGAGACTGCCGGTCTTCCTGTTCTTTTGACGTTTCCCACATTTCCAGTCACTTCAAATTTTCGCATGAGTTCTCGAAGATATTTTCGGTCAATTGGTTTATCTGGATATCTATCATTAAATAATCGCACAGCTTCATGGGCATTATTTTGGGATTGGTAAAACACTTTCACGGCAAAAACTCTTTCTTCCACGGTACGCATAATTATAGCGCGTATGAACGTGTCAAAGAAAATGTAAAACAGTACAATGCAAATTTGAAGCTAAAACCTTAAAAACGCATTTTTAGACGAAGTAATGAACTAAATTTACAATAACGTAGATATTTTTAAGTGAAAATGCCAACCGAATTTACACTTGACAGTTGTAGTTAAGATTAGCTTATAAATGACAACAAACAGCAAGAAAACAAATGAAAAAGTGGACTACCTACTTGATAAAAAAATCCAGAAACAATTGAAGAACTGGAGCAACGCATTACAGAAGTTTGCAGAAATATCACTCCAGAAACTTATGAAAATGTAAGGCAGGAATTTCATAACCGACTTTTTATGTGCCAAGAAGTGAATGGTGAACATTTTGAACACTTAAGTTAATTTCTTTTTGCTGTAATTCTTAGTTTTTTTAAATAGACTTCTTTATCTTCAACCATTTGTAATTTTGTGCTGGCTGAATATTTTTCTTTGAAACTCTAGGATCAGACGCAGAATTAAAAGACCTTTCAAATGAGGTGTCACTCGACCCCCCTTTCTATTTAAAATAAAAATTCAAAATGGCGCCCAGCCGCCATTTTAAATGATAGAAAATTTAATCATGGGCTAAAAAATAATATTTAATTTCCCATTAAAGCACACCAAATTTTGTGGTAAAATATCAAGTCGTTCAAAAATTAGTTGGGGGGGGGGTTACTTTATAGACACAGTGTTATATATATATATACCCATGCATTAATACTTATATCTTAACAAACAAATTTTACATTTTACATTTACTACTATCTAGGTATTTTTTCCGTACTGCCTATATTTAGCCTAACAACAATTTCTATTCAAAACATTAATTAATTACTTTACCGTAGGAAAAATCTTTTGGTTGGTGGTCAACAATATGTTGTGCCAATAATTTTTTTCTAAGCATATAATCTAATAAATAATTATATACAAAATTTGTCTAAATTTTCAATTCTATGTTGTTGTTAATGAAATAGCAAACACCAAGATTTGAAGAAGTTACGAATATAACTTAAAATTATTTAATTAATACAAATAGTTTTCCGTATGTAACAAAATAAAAATAGCGCAGACTTTTAAAATACAATTGCTTTACAAATAAATATACTAGCATGATGTTGAGAACGCACGTTGAATTGGATCGCGAGTATTTATCGGACCTCGACGATTTCCAGCTTTCACTAATCTTTTGTTTATATCACGTAGCAGAGAGTTAAACCAGCCCACGATGTGTATGCAGCATTAAAGAAAATTAATGCCTAAAACTACTATTAGGTACTAAATAATTTGTTTGCTTAATACAACAAGATTTGAAAAACAACAACTTCTATTTTTAATTGTGTGTCAAGCTATTGGAAAGAGAAGAGCCCCACTCAATTCAGTCATTATTCATTCAATCTAACGAATTAATTTTTATATTATTATCTAGCCGAACAGCTGATACTTTGTAACATTTTAAACTACATTGTGCCAGTCGGTAGCTATTTTTTAATTGCTTCTTGCCTTACTGCGTTGATAAGCGTATTAATTAATAACTAAATGTAACATTATAAATAAGTTTATATTCATTTATTAATCAGATGTTGGTAGCAAATGTTCACATTCTACCTGCATGTGATACCTGTATATCCATATTCAGAATATTAAACGACTGTGCGGTAAAATAACCTGTTAAAATTGAGTTTCTTAAATATCATTTAAATCGCATAATGGCATATGAGTTTGTTCATGGCTTCCTTTCATAAAGGGTATGCTGGTGCTATAGTATTTGCTCTAGCTAATTACCATTAAATTGTGTCATTGGGTACTCTAGTGTTTAATGAGGTAGTCACACGTCACTTTACCGTGGTTCTGTTACTGCATTTAGTTGTATAGTAAAGCACTACAGTGAACAGTATGATTGAAAATCTCATCATGTGTGAAGTGAATTGTTTTCTCTATCCAAAAAACGAAAGCATTGTCGAAACTTGCCGTAAAATACGGGAAGTTTACTGTCTAGAATTCATGAGTGAAGGAAAGGTCGGACACTGAGTTTCAGAGATAGCCGAACAAACATTCACGATGAGAAACGAAGATACCTTCTGTTGTTAACGGCGATCTGACATAAAGGAAAACATTCGTGAACATTGATGTGTCACGAATTCGGAATTGGCTCCAAATTTTCCTCAAATTTCAGGTACGGTATTGTGTGAAATTGTCATGAACAGGCTATTGTGCCGTAAAATTTGTGCGAGGTAGGTGCCAAAAATGTTGACGGATGTTCAGAAAAACCAGCAAATGGTTTGCATTGTTCTTTTTGAACCGATACGATACTGATGGTGATAAGTATCTGAATAGCATTGTGACTGGCAACGAGACTTGTGTTTTTGTAGATAAATGCTGAAACTAAGAAACGATCAATGTAGTGGAAGCATGCGAGTTCCCTAAAACTTAAAAACTTTGAGAACTAGAAGCTTATGGTTGCTGTTTTTGGCACAGGAAAGGCGTATTGTTAGTTAAATGTAGATATTTATAGTGTAGGGACCTCGATGGGGCAGTGCTAACAAGCACTATCAGTCGAGGTCACAGTCGATTCAATCGGCCGCGTGTTCAAATCCCGGCTGACGCAACCGTGTTTCACTTAGTTAAGTTTAGGGTGTATGTTGCTTCAATGACTAGTATGTAAGGGACGCCCGCACCCCCCTGAAGTAATGCAAAAGCGGGTCCGGGGGAGGGGGGCGATAGTGTGCAAGTAAAAAAATATTTATGATGAGATCTTACGAAAATTGAAAAATTCGATTCAGAACAAATTACGAATAGTGCTTGGACTGTGCAACTCATTGAGCAATTCCACTGAGAAATGTTTAACCATCTCCTATACGGTTTCGACTTAGCGCCGCGTGAGTATCACCTCTTCCTCAATCTTAAGGGGTTTTTAAGAGCCCGCGACTGTTTCCGCGACGATGATGACCTGAAAAGGACGGTATAAAATTGGTTTCGTCGCATGCAGCAACATGTATGGTATGGCGAAGGTATAAAAAAGCTTGTACACCGATATGATAAGTGTTTTAAATTCGAATGGTGACTAAGTAGAGAAACTCTGTGTGAGTGTATCTAAGATTTAAGCATATTCAACTTCATATTTCTGTTTTACGCCCAATCAGCCCTTAGTTTCCCAATACGCCTCGTAATATAGATGCTACTAATGTGGCGTTTGTAAGTGTTAAGAATTCGGAATTATTTTAAAAAAGTTTGACGGTATTTTTTAAACAAACCGGAATTGCATCAGTAATGTTTGGAGTAATCGTTGGCATTATGAAGTAGCATATAAACGTATTGCAGCAAAGATCTCCTATATATTTGTGTTGGTTGACGCTAGATAAAGGGGTATTTTTAAAATTTAAAATAACTAATATGTTTTTTATTTATAATAGGTTAATTTAAAATAATTTACCTGTTTTCACTTGTACACAATTTTTTCAATTTCGAACGACAATCGTAAAGTAGGTACTAGTAAGTAAAGCAGTAAGTAGATTTATAATCTCACAACAATGCATGTTTAACGAAGTGGGAAGTAGCCAGAAAGATGGAGACACTATGGAATTATAACAGGAATGTGTGGAACACTAATTACTATTGTTTTAGTAATGTTCTGTTTGAATAAATTTCTAGAGCACAGTTGCGGTTTAAATTTAAATTATCCTCTGTCCAATCTGTTTAAGTTGGACTCTACTTTTTCACTTAATGTCTAATATGGATTGTGATTTCAAAAACTTTCGGCGTACAGGTTTTGGTAGAAATGAGCGTTTTCGTATACCACGAATCCACAAATGTGTTTTAGAAAATGCTAATTTGTATATACGCATGAATGTGAGTGAAATTATGCAAGAACATTTAGGCCGCTAGTAATGAAATTTGTAATGACCAAGTACAATGGCTATTGATCAGTTTGAAAATAATCCAAAAACAAACAGATTTTAGACATTCTTCTGATTAAGCTTTTTAGAAAAAAGTATTTAAAAAGGGGGATTACGAACTTTTGAGGTTTTAAACCAATACCGTTGCCAATATTTGACCAATTCAACGTTAACGCAAGTTTATTCGAAAACTATTCATTCAACTGAGTATCATAAATTTTAAAATTTGCTACACAATATTAATAAACACATATTTGTTGAAGTTAAAACGCACTAAAAATTGTAACCCTCAAAATCGTTACCATTACAAAAAACTTTTGAGTACTTACTACAACACCGTTTTCTCCTTACCGAAGCTCATCTACTGGATATTTTACGATAATAATCGTAATAATCTTTGAATATGTCATAATATATTCCACTGAAGAGCTCACTATTATATATTCAAGCTACCAACAGATCAGTATTAGAATGAAGTTTAAAATATAGAAGAATTTTATGCAATTTCTGAAAATTTAAAAATATAAAAATATTTTATATGAACTAACCAAATTCAAGGTCTATTTGGCTCAACTGTATGCGGTTTTATATAAATAATAAATATCTGAACTTTTATTTTTTAGACCAGTAAATAAGGAAAGAAGCATATATGACTATGCTGAAGTTACTGGTGGTATTGTTATAAGTGGGCTGCGAGGAGCTAAGCATTACTTTTATTAGCTACTTGCAAGTTTCAGCTTTTAGCATTTAGATTCGTTTTTATGAATTCAAGGTGGCGGTGCCGCCATGTGGGTAAGAGGCTCCTTTGTGCAATGCAAAATAAAACGAAAACACAATTACCTGCTTTCGTATACTGAGAAGCTGAGCAGCGCTGATATTGTCTTCCCAGATTTTTCAAATAGAGCATTTTGCGTTTACAAATTAGTGTTTTGTCAACTGTTATAGATTGCAATTATTAAAGCGTTCATTTACTCAGTTTAAATTAGTTTTAAAAATAATTTGGAAAATCGAGCAGTCATCATCATCACTGATAGCCTTTTTTCGTCCCACTGCTGGGCATCGGCCTCTTCCCTGCCACGTGTTTCTCCTCAGTGCAAAGTAGAAACACGGGGGACCTACAGTTTAACGTTGAATCCGAACGACAGAAATTCCAGAGAAGGGTTTTAAAGTTAAGATCCCACGGTTACAAACCGGATTGGGAAATTGGGTGTGGTGGGTTACAGACAAGATTTCTGATAAATCTGCGGAGTATTTCTTAGGCTTCGAACCCAAGCCAGAATCGACGTTTTACTCAGAAAACGAGCGCTCTACCAACTGAGTTACCACCACACATCGAGCAGTATTACTGTCTAATGAAATAACGACATCGCGCGATGAAGAGTCTAAATGGGCTGTTATGCTCTCATATTAAAAACCCGCTTTCGATTCACAGATGATGCCTTTTCAAAACTATTTGTTAATGTTAGGGGTAATACCAATTTGTTTATTGTTTACTTAGTAAAAGTAATTTTATTTTACTATTTGCCAACAGTTTGTTAATCCTCAATTCTAGTAAAACTTGACACGTTTGTCATTAACAAATACAATAAAAACTAAATTCCCAAGGGAATTGTCAATACCGCTACCATTGACAAAAATTAAAATTAATTTTAAAAAATGTTTAAAATAATTGTCCACGCCAGGGAATTGAACCAGTGCTTCTCGCGTTACAACCTTCCACTTTAACAAATCGGTCTATTTAGCGTCTTTACTGTACAGTGTCATTAGTATATATAATAGTGAACTAGGCGCTTTAATCATTTAAAAAATAAAGAAATTAAGAGCCTAATGAGTGCAATCGATACCAGTCGATTCAAACTAATTTGTAAATACGAAATGCAGCATTGGAAATTATTTGGAAAAACAGTATCGGCGCAACTCTGTTTTGCGGGTATATGATGTTCGTTAAACGTTTCTTTGTTTTATTTTCGATCTTACATTATATCTATTTAAATATTTTAGGAGAACTCTTAATGTAAACGAATTTTAAAACATTGAGCGCTGTAAAGCACAACGTTCCAAGAAATGACTACCACTAAAACCTTTAGAAAAATGAATTTTTATGAGCAGTTCCTAAAACATTGTTATCATCATTGGAACAGCCAAAAAATAAGTTTGACAGTTAATAATACTAACAATTTCAATACGTTGAAATTGTGACTATTATTGTTATAGATTGATATGATTGATTGAATACAGATTACAGTTGTTGAGTTCCGTGTTTATTTTTAATCGTGCAATTTATGTTTTAAAATTTTACTTCGGGAATAAGAGCATTGTAAAAATCCCCTGTTATTTATTATCTTGAAACAGCGCTCCCCTTGATCAGGCGCCTTTGTGCGGGGCACAACCTGCACTGCAAGGTGGTGACCTAGTATGTTGGTGCTGCGGACGCGCCTGAGTCAGCTGCTGGTATATATTCCAAAGCTAAATTAATAAATACTAAATCGCGACCGTATACACGGATTATTATGTCTGTGTACGTTTATTCGTAATTCAAAACACAACTTATTGATTATAACAAGTAGACTGTACTATATTTTATAAAAATAAAACATGAATAGATTGGCCTCAAAAAAGTTATTATTTAGCTGTTCTATATTTCACCTCTGAGATTCTCATTGTGAGTTTTGAATTTCACACACATTGTATATTTTCGGCAATTTGCAAGATATGGGAACGTCCAAGAGAAATGTTTTGTTCATTTCTTGTACTTGTGTGTATATAGAATTATTGGTAAACGCAAAACAAGTATGGTGTGGTGGTGCTCAGTTAATTGAGCATTCGCTTTCTGTTTAAAACGTCTATTATAGCTTGGGTTGCATTTTCCAGCATTATTACGCAGCGGATTGCAATCGACCATACAAAATTTCCC
The DNA here is from genome assembly GCA_014611495.1 of Limonius californicus. Taxonomy (NCBI): domain Eukaryota; kingdom Metazoa; phylum Arthropoda; class Insecta; order Coleoptera; family Elateridae; genus Limonius; species Limonius californicus. Next base: position 7,415 of record JABXWE010025138.1, read on the forward strand.
AATCTTATCGGCAACCGTGAGATTTTAATGCCGAAATACCTTTTCTGGAGCTTCTGTCGTTCGGAACAGCCATTGTAATGTAGACGTCCCGTGTTTCTACCTTAGCGCTAGCGAGAAACACGTGACAGAGAAGAGGCCGATGCACAACCATGGGACGGAAAGTCTACTGATGATTGGTAAACGCAAATGTTGTTTTTTCTACAAAGAATGTTTCAACTACACTTCTTGTCTTCTATCTCACTAATCGAGATATTCGGCAATATCTCAATTAGCCGCATTTTTCTAATATTCCCAAAAAAATTCCTACAGCTTTGTATATGGAAATTTATCCATGAAACGAATTTAGATTAGTCGAATTTTTTCGATAAGTCGATGTGATTTAATTCCGTTTAGCATAATAATTAGCTTGCTGTAATCCGATTACTTATTAGTTTCAATAAATTTATTCGCAAATACAACTCTGTGCTTGTGTAAATATACAGGGTGACATAATAAGCGATTGTTTCCTAATGTCTTTATTATAGCAGCTTGGAGAAAACTTTAAATACAGAAGTTGTTTGTTTGATTAGTGTGCATACGGGGTGTTTTAGTGCGATAATGGACAACTTTTTATTTTAAATAGAAGATCCTTCATATTATTACATTTGTGAATTTTTTATCTTTATACGATATAATATTTTAGGTATCTATCGTTAATGGTTTCGGTAATAATAAACATTTTCTTAAATTGTGAAAAAATTACCGTCTGTCTTTAACTGTTATTATATAATGAACGGCATATAAGTTTTCTACATTATTGTGTAGATTACAAGGACGCATTTTCAGATAGTTACCGTACTGTTTAGAATTTAAATATCTTATACAGGACGTATGTGGGGTTTTATATGACTTGCGTTTTTAGTTTTGAAAATATTTAGAAATTATTGAAGAGGTAATAGAACAAAAAAACAGAAAAGTTGGCAATAAACTGTAATCTTATTTTGGTTGAAAAAATATATTAATGAATATAAGATTTCTTAAAATATGAGTTACTTACTGACATTTTAAACTACAGATATGTGTATATTTCACCGAGCTTTTTAGAAGAAAACGAAATTAAACAGGAAAGCATCAGACTTTCGTTAAAAGAATTGCTAACTGTCAAAAAACGTTGTAAAGTTTTGTATGACTTGTGTTTTTTCATTTTAAAATAGTTGTTATATGCAAATACAGGGTATATTAACTTCAAAATATTTTTTTATTGAACAGTTTTAATACCAGAAATATTAAACAGTAGTGCTTCTAACCACTGCTGACAACCGTTTGAAATAAACAGTGAGGTAAAACAGGATATAACTTCTCAGCACTATTGATTAATATATGTATATTATAAGCATAGATCCATTAAGAACCACATTTAAAATCGGTCATTCGCACTTCTAAACAATGCGTGTGTTATGCCTCTAAAAGCATGTTGAATTCGTGATCACATCTCTTCTCTCATCGTAAGGGGAATTCTGTAAAATGTATTTTCTACAAACCTTCACAGAAAGAAATCCAATTTTATCAGGTCAGGGGACCTTGCCGGCCAAGCCACTGAACTTTCTCTCCTAATCCATTTATTGGGAAATTCAGCGTTTAAAACATTTCTAACGACTAAGTTGTAGGTTGAAGGAGCCCCATCATGTTGCAGCCATATATTCTGTATAATGTTTAACAGAATAATTTCTAACTTATCCCAAAAATTGGGTCGTAAAAGCTATATATACATTTGACCATTTAGGTGTACTTCAAAAAAGTATTGACCAACGACATTTCGCCTACAATTCCTTCCCAAACATTTAAGCGCCATCGACTTTGATTATCCACTTCTCTTACAAATGACGGGTTTTACGTTGAATAATATTGGAAGTGACGATTTACATTTCCAAGTTTATGAAAAGTTGCTTCGCCACAGAAAAAGATATAGTTAAAGAAATTAGCCTGGTTAATGTGGAATAAAAGGGCACAAGATCGAAAAACATGGCGACAAATTGGGAAGGCCTACATCCAGAACTGGATTGAAGAGGGCTTATGATGATGATGAATTATTTGTTGATGAGCCCATTCGCAAAACATTAACCGACATAGAAAGTCATAATTAAGCAGTACTTGATGAAGTTGAATGTGGTAGGGATCGTACCTGTGCTTTATCAATATTTTCCACACAAAATTCTGGTTCGGTGTTCGGTGGCTTATATCTCTGATGCTACAGTTCGGATGGTCTACTACAGAAGCTATTATAGCAATTTCGATGTCTTTAACAGTTGTATGATTCCTTCGCGGAGTACTATCGTAATTAACACTGCCTGTAATTAGAAATCTTTGTCGAAATCGTTTGAAAGCCAACACACTGCGATTTCTTCGGTGTGGTAAACGGTTATCGTAAACTTTAGAAGCTATTAAACAATATCTTTGGCACTTCCTTAATGTAAATACAATATCAACCCCTTCATTTTTTGAAAAATTCATATTACATACACCTGAATAACTGAATTTTCAACCGTACAGACAATAACAACAAAAATGCTAGTTTGTTGACATCAATTGTTTTAACGAAAGCCTGATGATTTGTTGCTTTGTTGTTTAATTTCGTTTTCGTTCTACAAAGCGCGGTAAAGCTAACAAGTCTTTGTAGTTTCAAATGTCTGTAAATAACTCAACTTTTATAAAATTCTGTATTCATTAATATATTTTTTAAAACAAAATAAAATTACATCATATTAGCAACTTTTCTTATTTTTGTATTAGCTTTCTAATAATTTTAAAGTATCTTCAGAACTAAAAACGCAAGTCATATGAAACCGCACATACGTTTAAAGGTCATTGAACGACAAGCGCAAAAATATACAAGCTGTTCCTTTTAAAAAATGATATACTAGGAGTTGAATATTACTGATTGTGGTTGTATGTTAGGAACATCCTGTATAAGATAATTAAATTCTAAATAGTACGGCACCTATCTGAAAGTTCGTTTGTGTAATATGCAAAATAATTTTGAAATGTTAAATGACGTTCTTTAGATAATATATACTGCTCAAAATGAATTAGGGATCACTATTATATTTGAAGCTATTTTTCACTTTTATTTTTTTTTCCAATTTTGGTCGCAGTTACCGCTGACCTTTGACTTTCTATTTTTTAGTTTAATGACATAATATCTACAAATTTGACATCGCGTGTGAAATCGTTATCTTACTAAACATCAGTTTTGCAATTACCACCTACGTGATATTTTAGTTAAGGATTTAGAACAGGTGTAAGATTTCTTAAATTTTTAACATGGATCATCAAGGGAGAGGTATTAGAAGACGTTTGACTACAATACAATCGTCGATTGTGATTGTCAGGATAAGGGATGGAGTTCCTCAACGGCAAGTTGCTGAAGAGCTAAATGTAAGTCAATCAGTAGTTTCCAGAACTTGGACGCGCTTTCTTGAAACTGGAGATGTTAAAAAAAGGCTTTATGGACCTCGAGCACGCAAAACCAATAACAGGGAGGACAGGATTTTGGTCCGCAATGCTGTTCGAAATCCACGTTTAACTGCTAGAGACTACTCAAACTTACTGTTTAGGCAGATTCAACGTAGAATATCTACTCAAACAATTCGAAACCGTCTGAGAGAAAATGGTATAAGGTCCAGAAGGTCTGCTCAAGTACCTCTCCTTAATCCCGAACACCGTAGATGTCGAAATAATTTTGCAAGACAGCACGAAAATTGGGGCGCGGAAGAATGGACAAATGTGTTATTCTCAGACGAGTCGCGGATTCGTTTAAGTAGCTGTGATGGTCGTGTAAGAGTGTTCAGAAGGCAAGGTCAGAGATTTGCAGACAATATGGTGCAAGAAAGCATACATTTTGGAGGAGATTCCATAATGGTATGGGGAGGAATTTCCATGAACGGTCGCACTGAGCTTGTTATTTTAGAAGGAGGTTCCCTAACAGCTCAGCGGTACATCGATGATATTCTAGAGCCTCACGTTATACCATATGCTGAAAATTATGGCGAAGGGTTCATTTATCAACAAGATAATGCCCGCCCCCATTCTGCAAGAATTGTTCAAGAGTACTTGAATGCACACAATATTCAGGTTATGGACTGGCCGGCGAACAGTCCGGACCTGAACCCTATAGAACATGCTTGGGATGAATTAAAAAGACGGATTCGAGCAGAAGAAGCTCCTCAAAACATAAATGATCTAAGAAACCGTATTCTGCAGGAATGGGAGCAAATACCACAAGAACGTTTTAATCAACAGTATGAGTAACAGATGTCGAAGTGTCCTATTTGCGAGAGGAGGTCATACCCGTTACTAGCTTTAACTCTAAAAAGGTTTCCTTAGTGTTTTCTTTATTTGTTGTGATTTCTTGTTTAGTACGTTTTTCGTTAATTTAATTTAAGAACTGCATTAATCGTTTTATAATTATATTTATATGCTTAATAAATAGTTCAATAGTCCGTTGATAACCACTGAAAGTTTCATTCCAATATAAGCAGCCTGTGAAAAATAGTTTAAAATATAATAGTGATCCCTAATTCATTTGGAGCAGTATATATATATATATATATATATATATATATATATACAGTGCTTCCCGAAAGTAACGGATAAATTCTATAAAATCGTTGGGAAAAATATTTCAAAAAAATGTTCGGACACGTCTTTTTTTTTAAATTATCATTTAGAGATGTAATTTTCAACCCCCCACCCCTCAACCCTAAGCGCTAACAACTTCAACTTTAAAAATTCAAATAGCAAAGTACCCTTTCTGATACCTCGTCTGATAGCTTGGTTGATGTTGAATAAAATAAAAAAAATTTGTTTCACATTCAATTATTAACAATTTTCGTTGTTTTTACCACTTATTGCTAGAGCCATATCAACGCCTGCTCGAATATTGGCACTTTCATTTGAATACAGTTTGGTAAATATATGCGTTACTTATCAACCGATTTTAAAAAACATTTTTTTATTGTATGCAACATAAACAAATCTATCAGATGAGGTAGGGTTACTTTGTTATTTGAATTTTTAAAGTTGGATTTGCTAGCGCTTAGAAGTTGGGGATGGGGGGTTGAAAACTACATCTCTAAATGATAATTTAACTTAAAAACCGAAGTGTCAGAGGATTTTTTTGAAATATTTTCTCAACGATTTTACAGAATTTATCCGTTACTTTCGGGAAGCATATATATATATATACATATATACATACATATATTAATCAATAGTGCTGAGAAGTTATATCCTGTTTTACCTCACTGTTTATTTCAAACAGTTATCAGCAGTGGTTAGAAACACTACTGTTTAATATTGCTGGTATTAAAACTGTTCAATAAAAAAATATTTTGA